>VZRX01018610.1:21960-41225 GCA_013398075.1 Notiomystis cincta | reverse complement strand
GGGGAGCCTCTGGCCATCCCGGGAGGGACCGCGAGCCGCGATTCGCCCGCCTGGGCTGACTCTCGCACAGCTTCCTGTCAAAGAATAGGAGGAAACGGGCTGAATCCACAGGGGAACTGTGTTTTTCAGCCCATTATGGCCGGGGAGGATGTGAGACATCGCTCACCGGCGGCAGAGGAAACCTCGCCGAGCTTTGCCGGGGATTCGGCTCCCGCCACGGAGGGATGCCCTGCTCTGGGCCTCAGCGGCTTCCTCGTGGTGCTGGGGATTTTTGGGAAGTGTTTTGTGTGTGGTGGGATGTGGCCCAGGTCTCAGTCCCCCCAGTGAGTGCTGTTTGAGCCTCCCTGGGGTAAGAGCTGCTGGAGGAGCCTCCCGGCCACCTGAGAGGGGGTTTCTTCTACATCCATGGGAAATTTGGGAATAACTGCTCCTTGTGGGGCCAGGGTAACTCAGCAGCTGGAGCTGCCCTGTACCCTGTGCCTCCCTGGGCAGCTCCAGCGAGTCTGGGCACTGGGACACGCCAGCTTTGGGATGGTGGCTTTGGGATGCTGCTCTTCAGCACAGCCTTCCTCCCTGCAGGACACACAGCACACGCTGGGCTTGGATCTGCCCCATCCCAGTTCCTGGAGGAAGGCAGGAACTGGAAAACTGGGCTGGTTCTACCCCCCATCCAGCCCAAGGAGTTCAAGGCATTTGGTTTCTTGGCCCTGAGCTTGTGTTGTGCAGGTCCTGCCTGTCACAGTGTGAACCCCAGAGGTTCTGATTGTCCCGTGCTGGGTGTCAGTGGATATTTGGGGAAGGAGAAGGGTTTTAGTGTCCCCACCTGGGAAAGGCTCCTGTGGCCTTCTCAGGGGGTCCATGTGGGTGTTCAGGGTGCAAAGCCACGGGATTCTGTCTCCTGGTTTGAGGGGCTGGTCCAGCCCCCTCCCACAGCTCCCCAAAAGCCACAGAGCCTCAGGCAAAGGCAAAGGAGATTCTCCTTCACTGCGTGGAGTGCATCAAGGCTGCCCTGTGCTGCCAGCAGGATCCTTGCTTCCCACGGCTGGCACACAGCAGCAGGACTGGAGGGAATGATGCCCTGTGCATGGCACAGCTCCTCACCCTCTGTGAGTCTCTCCAAACCCCTCCAGGCCCCAGGAAAAGCAGCAGGCCCAGGGCTGGCGGCCTCTGGAGCAGCCTTTGCTGGGACAAACCCACTGCCAGCAGCCCCCCCATCCTTTTGTCCCTTGCACAGATGTGGTGCTCAGAGATTATGCTGTAGATTAAGGTTTTACTGAATCCTGAAATGAGTGCAAATACCCAGAAGCTCTCACACGCAGTTAAATCTCTTCTGGATGCTCGGCTGGATGGTGGAAAAGGCATTTCCCACCCTGCCCTCCCCTAGTGCAGGAAGGACAGAGCCCAAATATTCAGCCCAGCCTGTCTGCTGAGAGCCTGCAGGTAAGAGCAGTGGTGTTTTGGAGTGGAAGGGTGGGGAGATGTGCTTTGTAACGGCTGGAGCTCCGGGGATCCACGTTTTCAGCTCTGAGATGAGCTCAAGGTCACTCCCAGCGGCCGAGGCTGTGACACACGGCATCCCTGGGCCAGGAGGATGTCCCCGTGTGCAGGATGCTGGTCTGGAGGGCTCCCTGCAGCCTTGTGCCACAGCCCGCGTGTGAGGGGGGGATGTGCCAGCCCTGACCTGGCACTGGCTCCTGCCTGTGACCCCCAGCAGCTCACACAATCCTTCAAGTTGGAAAAGCCTCCAAATTCATCGAATCCAACCACTGGAACGGAGGCCCAAAGCATCCAGAGGTCCCCACGTGTGGGGCTCACCCCACAGCCGTGCTCCTTCTTCCATGGGAGCCCCGGCAGGGACAGCCATCCCCGAGGCCGTGCCATCCCTCGGGACAGAGCTTTGCCAGCCCGGAGCACGGCCTGGGGACAGCTCGCCGGGCTGTGCAAAGAGCTCATGTGCAGAAGGGGAATTTTTTACACCCATTCATTCGCCCCACTCAATTTTCACGCCCCGCCGGTGGCAGGAGGGAGGTTTCCTGCAGCCGAAGGGGGGAGGGAGGGTGCTTGTCCCCAGACAAAAGGGCCCTTGTCCCGCAGTGGAGGACAGGAGGGTCGCAGGGGCGGCAGCGCTGATGTGGCAGCGGCAGGGACGGGAGCAGCGCTGCCCGCGGGATGAGCCGGCGCTTCCCCGTGTGCCCCGGGGAGCTCCGGCGGCTGCGGGCCGGGCCGTGACGTGGCAACTTCCGAGGTGAGTCTGGCTGCACCTTCACCGGAGAACCACCCCGCAGCTCGTCCTGCTCGCCCCGCCGGCAGCTGCCCAGCCCCGCCGCTGGAGACGATGATTCCCAAGCAGCAGGGACGCCCAGGTACCCCGTGGGGCTGGGAGGGCTCTCCTTCCTTCCCTCCTTCCTTTCTTTCCCATTGCCCCCTGCTCCCACCCGTGCTGGCTCCCGCAGGATTTTGCCTCTGGCGAGGGACGACTCACGGGGTTGGGTCCCCCGGGAGGTCCCCGTGGGGTTCGGTCCTGGATCAGCACCGTGGGGCTGGGGCGGGGAGGGGAGGGCGGAGGGCTCCCCGCAAGAGCCAGGTGTAGCGTCCAAGTGTGACGAGGACAAGGGGATGCAGGGCACTGCCTCATCCTACAGCCCCAGACTTAACCACCAAAATTCATCCAGCGCTGCGAGCCCGAGGGAGGGAACACTTGCGGCATCATCCCATTCCCTGGCAGCTGCCAGCGCCGGCAGGAGCTGCGGGCTCGAGGGCGGGAGATGAGGACGGGGACGGGCTCTGCTCGGTGCTCACCCCCCGTGTCCCTGTCCCAGGTCACCCCGCTGCGCCATGAACGCCTCGGTGCCCGGCAGCCGGCTGAGACAGCCCGAGCCCCAGGACGTGGCCGCCTTCACTCCCATCTCCATCGTCAAGAGCGTGACGAAGAAATCGGACGCGCTGCCCACGATCTCGGTGATCGTGGCCATCTTCGTGCTGCTGGCCGTGTTCATCATCCTGGCGGTGCGCTACGGCCCGCAGCTGCGCGCCCTGCGCGTCGCGCTGCACCGCCAGCCCGCGCCGCAGCACACGGACGGCGGCGTGCGGCTCACCCACTGGAGGCAGCTGGATCCCCACTGCTGCCGCTGCTCCTGCAGCCATCACCTTCCCCACGGCAGCGCTGAGCCCAGCGTCATCGAGATCACGTACCTGTGACACGGCCGTGGGCGCCCCGGGCAGGGCTCGAGGGACGCGTCCCGCTGGAAGGGCACGGCCGGGATGTTCGCGTGTCCCGGGGCTCGCCGCTGCCCGCAGGAGGAGGCTGCATCTCCCCACGATGGCTCCAGGAATGCTCAGNCCAGGAATGCTCAGCCAGGAGGTTCAGTGACACATCACCGGCCCCAAAAGTCCAGCCCAGGGGAGCCGCTGTCCCCAGGCAGGAGTTGGGTCCCAGCCCGGGCTCTGGGGTTGGCTCGGCCTATGTGAGACATCTCTTTAGCATCTCTTCTGGTTTTACCTGCCCTGGTTTTACCTGTCCCACGCTGCCTGGGAGTGGCCAGCAGAGCTGCCTTGGTCCTTGCCCCAGCCAGGGAGCTCTGGGGCTGTGCTCGGCCCCTTGGCAGCAGCTGGAAGTTACATCATCTGGAACTGTTTTCCAGTGAAAGATGTTTCCACACGCACCATGTCCTCATGACGCTGTTGATCTGGCACAGAGAAGTCTCTCCAGCCCCTCTTTGCCTCATGCCACAGCCCCTTTTCCCCCACTGCGGGGCTGGAACATCATCCTGTGCCCTGCCAGCCTCCTCAGCCCCTCAGGCAAACAGCCAGAGGAGAGGAGAGGAGGGGAGGCAGCTCCTGGTTCTGTGCTGGGTGGAGCCAGGGACAGGGGACAAGGTGTCCTGTCCCCAGTGGAGGTGGGTGAGAGAAGAGCAGTGACACAGCACAGGCAAGAGAGGTGATGATGGCACATCACAGCTGGCTGAACATCTGGAGGCGACGGCACCGGAGGGGGAGCTCACGAAACTCTGGATACCTGCAGCATCTCTGTGCAAGGGGGTGGGGAGACCTGGGGTCACCTTCATTGGGGTCACCTTCATTGGGGTCACCCTCCCTGTCCCCATCGCTGGCTGCTGTCCCAAGGAGGGAGCGATGGTGAGGTTGGCACCTGCACTGGGGTGGCACTGAGGTGGCTCTGTCACCCTGGGGTGGTGGCTCTGTCACCCTGAGATGGCAGAGCAGGCTCACCACTCCTGGAGGTGTCAGACCGTGGTCCCTGTTCAGCCCAGGGGTCTTTGCTGCTGGAGGCACTGGCATCTCTTCAGTCCCACTTTCTCGTCCCGTGGTGGAAGCAGGACCTCGGTGTGTGCAGTGCCTGGGGAGGGAGCAGTGCCTGGGGAGGGAGCAGCCTCTGGGATCCCCCACGAGGGTTTATTCTGCTGAACAGTCCCACAAGTCAGAGTACAGCTCCCACCTCTCCCACTCTGGAAAAGCCAGGGCTGTGTCTGCCCTCGGCTGCATCCCTGGCACAGAGATGGGCTTTACCTCTTCCTCCAGGTGCTGGAGGTATTCCCGACACAGCAGATGCTCCAGGATCCCTCCTCTCACTTATTTCCAACCCTTTTCTTGCTTTAAAGCTGGGAAGTGGTTGGACTTGCTGGAAATTTTTTGTCCACAATAAATATAATTTATATTACTTTTTGGGAGGGTTGTTTTCTGTTTTGAATTTGTTCCCATTTGTTTTCCGGGGCTGATAGGGCATTATCAGCTCTCCCACACCCTCGTTAGAGGAGATAAGGGCTGTCATTTCCATTGAAATCGTGGAGTGCTGCTCTCCTTTGCATGTCAAAAAGGGCTTCCTGTGCAGTGTGTACATCCCTAACAGCTCCCCTGAGGAGATAATCACCTCTAGGGGCTTCTCCCAGTCATGAAATCCTCCCCAGGAGGGTGGGCAGGCCCTGGCACAGGGTGCCCAGAGGAGCTGTGGCTGCCCCTGGATCTCTGGCAGTGTCCAAGGCCTGGTTGGACATTGGGGCTTGGAGCAGCCTGGGATGGTGGGAGGTGTCCCTGCCATGGCAGGGGTGGCTCTGGATGGGATTTAAGGTCCTTCCCAACCTGAACCATTCCACGATCTCTTTAAATGACACCTGTAGGTTGTGGCACCCACACCAAGAGCTGGAGGAACCCCCATGTGACCATCACAAGATGTGCACTGTGGCACCCAGAGAGGCTGCCCCCTCCTCTTGGGGGCATCAGCCGGTGTCACCCGCCCAGGCTGAGGCAGCAGGGTTGTCCCCCAGCTTTTGTGGCTGTGTCCTTCCAGCTCAGGGAGCAGCTCAGTCCAGCACAAAGCCTTTAATCAGAGGAACAGGAGCTTTCCTGGCAGCTCCCTCTGAAGGACACCCACAGCAGGGAAACATCATGTTTAGAGAGAAAAGATTAAAACCGTCTAAATATTAATAAAGAGGAAGACAAAATGGGTAATTATTGCTGGCACTCATTGATTTGCAGCCGCTGGGGACTCATAAAGGTCTGATTTATGTCACAGTGTGCCGTGGCCCAGATCCATCACTTGCCCTGTGCAGCACAGGGAGCCCACCCCGAGTTGTTGTTCAGGTGTTTCGGGGTGTCAGACTAAAATCGAATCAAACTGGCAGTGAATGGTGGTGCTGATGGGTGCCCCGTGCCCCCATCCTGCCAGCAGCCCCTTCCACGCTCTGGAAAGCTGCAGGACTGAAGGCCCAGCCTTGGGGAGTTCTTCCATGTGTTTCATTTGCAAAAAGAAATTTAGATACAAGCTTTTGGAGCACAGGAAAGAAATTACTGTAAGACTTAGAATAGCAAATTAAATCATACAAGCGAGCGACAATATGCTGCCAGCTTTCTCCTCCAGAAGGACATCAAGGGTTAGATCTCAACTCATTGCTTTCTCCCACACAATAAAACATCATTTTTACAGCTTCTCCTCGTTTCTCTTTGGCCAGCTCTCCCTCTCTCTGCTCACAGAATTGCTTTTTGTAGCACCAGGCTTTATAAAACACATCAGGGTCCTGGAGAAGCAGAGCCGTGCATGACATTACCATAACATTATTCCTCTCTATTCAAACACCCAGCCTGGCCCAATTTACTTCACTTATAACTTTCTTCCCCTCCTTAATAATAATCCTTTTATGAGCACGGAGCAACAATAACTCTCCTTATCGTCCCCTCTGTGCAGGGCAGCTCCTGGAGCCCGGCAGGCAGGAGCTGCTCTGCTCAAAGCCAGGATTTTGCCTGGAGAAATTTTCAGGAGCTGCTGCATTGGTAATTAACTCTGTCCTGATCAGGGATCGCCTGCACCTCCTTTTATTTCCTTCCTAATTAAGGTGTTGCCCTGCAGGAGGGGAGGCACCTTTATCACCCCCCCCGTCACCCAGAGGAGGGTTTAGTGGGGGAGTGCAGCGGGGTTTGGGGGACACTCTGCTCGTGATGCTGCAGAGCTGCCTAAAATCGTGTAAAACCCGGGGAAACACCCTAAAACCGTGTGAAACCGAGGGAAACACCCGAAAATCGTGAAAACCCCAGGGAAACACCCAAACCCCATGTAAAACCCAGGGAAAAACCCCAAACCCGTGTGAACACGAGGGAAAACCCTAAAATTGTGAAAAACCGAGAGAAACACCCGAAAATTGTGAAAAACCCAGGAAAACACTCCAAACCCGTGAAAAACCCAGGGAAACACCCGAAAACTGTGTGAACCCGATGGAAACCCCCCTAAAATTGTGAAAAACCGAGAGAAACACCCGAAAATTGTGAAAAACCCAGGAAAACACTCCAAACCCGTGAAAAACCCAGGGAAACACCCGAAAACTGTGTGAACCCGATGGAAACCCCCCTAAAATTGTGAAAAACCGAGAGAAACACCCGAAAATTGTGAAAAACCCAGGAAAACACTCCAAACCCGTGAAAAACCCAGGGAAACACCCGAAAACTGTGTGAACCCGATGGAAACCCCCCTAAAATCGTGAAAGACCGAGGGAAGCACCCGAAAACGGTGCCAAACTGAGGGAAGCACCCCGAGCGCCCGCTGAGGATGGAGGGGAGGCAGCTGCAGCATCACGGAGCCTCCTCGCAGGGCTGGGGCCGGCGGAGCCCCCCGGGAGCTGTGCCCGGGGGGGAAGGGTGGTCGCAGCCCCTCTGTGGGGACAGCTGGGGGGCTCAGCACCCCCGGCCCCTCGAGCTGCGCCGGGGACAGGCGGGGGCAGCGGCGGAGCCCAGCGCGGAGCAGCAGTGGGCTCTCGTGGTGGAGGGATCCAACTGCACAGCGCAGGGACCGGCGGGGCTGAGCCTTCCCCGCCCGCCCCGGCCTCGGCAGGCACCGGGAGCTCCGGGGAGGCACCGCTGGAGGAGGAAATTCCTGATTGTGGTGAAGGATGAGCAGCCCGAGCCCAGGCTGGACCGGTGGAGGTCACCTTCAGCCAGCGTCATCTGCTGGTTTCACAGGAGCTCAGGGAGAGCCAGACCTCCCCAAGAGAAGGTCCTTCCACCTCCTGCAGACTCCGGAGTGGGTGTGAGAGGGGGAACCACGTCCTTCCTCCCGAGAAACGGCCCCCAGGTCCCTGCAGGCAGCTGAGGATGGGGAAGGTCCCAGGCTCCCTTGTGCAGCTGCACCCAGCTCCTCACACACCTCCCTTGTCGTCCTGCTGAAAAGGGAGTGACACTTCCAGAGCAGCAAAGGCTGCCTTTGGAGGGCTGAACATTCATAGAATCACAGAACATCCAGGGCTGGAAGGGACCCACAAGGATGATCCAGTCCAGCTCCCAGCCCTGCACAGACCCCCCAACAACCCCACCCTGTCCATCCCTGGCAGTGCTGTCCAAAGGCTCCTGAGGCTCTGGCAGCCTCGGGGCCGTGCCCATTCCCTGGGGAGCCTGTTCCAGCTGAGGGATAAGCCCCATGATCCCTGGGCAATGGTGAGAAGCAGAAGCCTGTGCTTGCTGCATCTCTGAGGCAGAGCTGAGCCTGGAGTAGCCCATCCCTCCTCATCCCATCCCACCCCCTGCCATGACAGGGACACCTTCCACCATCCCAGGCTGCTCCAAGCCCCATCCAGCCCGGCCTTGGACACTTCCAGGGATCCAGGGGCAGCCACAGCCTCTCTGGGCAACCTCAGGGCCTCACAACCCTCACAGGGAACAATTCCTTCCCAATATCCCATCCATCTCTGCCCTCTGGTAGGGGGAAGCCATTCCCCCTTGTCCTGGCTTCCCGAGTTCCTCTAGAGCTCTCCTGGAGCCCCTCTAGGCACTGGAGGGGCTCTAGGGTCTGCCTGGAGCCTCCTCTTGTCCAGGTGAACACCCCCAGCTCTCCCAGCCTGCCTCCTGTCAGAGAAAATGATTAGATTTGAAGAAGTCTCTTCCCTCTCATTTGAAGCTGCCCTCTGCCCCCTGCTGTGTTGTGGCACAGCTCCTGGTGCCAGGCTAACGCTGTGGCAGCCCAGAATGACAAACTTTGAAGATCTCCAGCTGTGCAGTGGAGCTTGAAACAACCTGGAGGTGCTGCTCTCTGCCGTGTGATGGACAGGGAGAGCGGTGCCTCCAGCACAGCTCTGCACCCCTGGGAGCCCAGGCTATGCCCGTGTCCTGCTCTGCAGCCTGCACAGCAGCTGAGCTGCAGAGGAGCCAGGTTTGCACCCCTGAAATGGATTTCCAGCTGCTCTGGGCACTGCCAGCACCAGGCAGGAGCTGCAGGAAGCATTGCACATAGTGAAGGTATGAAACACTGCAGTAATTGAACGTGGCTGAGGCTCCTTCCGAGCTTTAATGAAAGGGTTCAGGTGCAGCCTAAACCTTAGAGGGGGAATTTTGTGTTCATAGGCACCACATCATCCACGGGGGTCCTGAAGCAGGCTGGGAGCCTGGGGGTGTGAACAGGAAACAGGAGGAGACACGATTTGTTTTTAGCACCAGATCTCATTTCCCTGCCTGTGCTTCTGGCAAGTCTCAGCTCGACCCCGTTTTTCTTTCTCATTTTCTCGCAGCATTGCTTTGTCCGTCTCCCTCCACAGCTCTGACTTGCAGCTTGGAGATGCTTTTGCAGCATCCTCCTGCCAGCTGGGAATGTTCTGATGGCTGGGGGTCACAGGCCTGGTCCGTAGGGATTTATTCCTGAAGAATCATAAATAATTCATGCAGGAGCTCCTCCAGCTCCTTCTGGGCAGGCCAGACCTGTCACCAGTGCTGGGATCTGTGCAGTCAGACTGGGGACAGTGCTCAGGGGGTCACAGCCTGGTGACAGTGACTTCTCCTCCCAACCTTTACCTGAGCAAACTGGTGCTCAAAATCCCACCTGATCCCTCGTCTTTGGGGAGAAAAAGGAATGGTTTGGAGGTTTGGAATCCTCCCAGCTGAGGGGTGGGGATGGCAGCAAGAGGGGTCTGGCAGGTGGGTGCTGGTGTTGGAGGGAATTCACCTCCTGGGGTGTCAGTGATGGGTTAAACATGGGACACTCAGAGGGACTGGCTTGTCCTGCAGCTGGACTGGGAGGTGATGGGAGAAGGAAACCCCACGCTGGGCTCCTCGGGGAACCCCCACAGTCCTGGGATATCATTTTTATTTCCTTTCCCTTGTGATGTTCCAGCCTGGTTCTTCTGCCCCATCCCTGAAAAGGAAAAAGAAAGAAAATTAAAGAAACGCGAGGTGGAGGGGTGACAGTCCCAGCAGAAGGAAGTGGCCTTCCCACCTCCCCTCCCAAAATCGGGCACGGGCTGGGAGACATCCGCTCCTCCACCCGCAGCTCCCGGGAGCGAGCGGGAGGAGCAGGAGCGAGCGGGAGCATCCCTCGGGGAGAGCCCCGGGCTGCGCAGGAGGAAGCGCGAGCACAAAGCAGGGAAATGACCTGGCAAAGGTCACCTGGAGCTGGGGCCGAGCCCAGCAGAAGCACCGGGGCTCCGGCCACCCCCCGCGGCAGCGTCCCTTCCTCCCGCCGTGCCGAGCGGTGGCACCGACCCGGCGGAGGGGGCGGCTCCTGGCACTGGGGTGGGGTTGATTTTGCTGCTCTTTGAGGCATCGAAGTTCACCATGACAAAGAAGAGTGATGATGGCTGGGATGCAGGAGCCTCACCTGGGGAAAGCAGAGCTGGGAGGGGAGCTGGGAGGGATGGGAATGGGTTGGGGGCACAGAGGGTGCTCATCAAGGCTGGAAAAGCAGGAGGAGAGGGCGAGGTGGGCACAGGACACCGATGGCTGCTGGAGGCTGTCTGCAAGGTGTGGGGACACAAAGGTGACATGGCTGGTGTGACTCCAACCACACCTTGAGGATGCTCTGTAACAGCCAAGGAAAATTCCACACGACCTCTTGCCTTCAGTTACCTCGAGACCAGAGAAAACCCAGCCTGGGGCCCGGGGGCTCTGCAGGCTTAGGAGGAATACACAGAACAACTTTAGGCTCTGCTACCTGTGTGTGCACAGCTGGCCAGCTGTGGTGGTACCAGTGCAACAGCTGGGCAGCCTGAGGGTGGGGATTTGGGATGAGGTGCAGAAATAGGGCCAAGAAGGGATTTGGTGGTGCAGGAATGACGCCAGGGAAGTCAGCGCTGAGCCAAGCTGGGATGGAGCATGTGCCAAGACAGGGAGCGGCCAGGACAGACGGATGCAGGGATGGGGAGAGGCCTGAAGGGACACAGGTCGTGTCTGCCAGCACCTCCCTCCTTCCCTCATGCCCTCTGGCTGTGTCTGACGTGGCCACGGTCCTGCTGATTCATCAGCTCATTTTGGTTCAGCTGGAATTGGTGACATCACCAAAAGCTTTGTGCTGGGAAAGGTGACTTGGGCACATCGCCCTCCAAAGGCAGAGCGAGGAGCAGGGACTGCACTTGGGTATAGGCAAAGTGAGAATAAGTCAAAGTCTGAGATGCAACAGCATGGGAACAACGCTTCGGGTCAACGCAGGAGCAGGAGTCCATCACCTCTTCCTGAAGAGTAAGAGGTTTGTGGTGGGCCAGGGACTGCAGGAGTCACACCTTGTGGGCTCTGCAGGTGACAGCGGTGACGGTCCCCGCAGGTTGGGATCGGAGGGCACTTCCACACTCCCTCGCAGCTGGGCCCGTGCCGCCCCACGAGCCCCCACCCTGCCCCGGCATTGTACCAGCCCGGTCCTCCCTTTTCCTGTAGGTGGGGTTTCCATAGGATGTCGGCTGCTCCATCCCCAGCCCGGCCAGCCGGCCGGTGGCTGCTCCGGGGACGGTCCCTCCGCTCGGGGCTGTCCCAGCCCGGGCAGCACCCGGCTCCCGCGCTGTCCCGGGTGATGGCAGCGCGGCGGACAAACGCCAGCCCTGCTCGTGATTTCCCCTCCTTTCCAAGCGCTGGCTGGCGCCCACGGCACTCGGAGATGGGAGAGGATGCCGAGGCCCCGCGGTGGCCTTGAGGACTCTCTGGGGATGCGGTGGCCGGCGGGACAGCCCATGGCAGCGCGGCGGGGCCGCGGGGGCTCGGCCGGCAGCGCGTTCGGGCTGAGGCGCTCGGCGCTGCAGCTGCCGGCGCTGTGGTGGTGGTACCTGTTCCTGTGCGCCGACGCCCAGGAGGTGGCCACGTTCACGGTGCAGTACCGGGTGCTGGAGGAGGTGCCACCGGGAACCGTCATTGGGAGCCTGGCCGAGCACTTCGAGGGGGGCGAGAGCGGCGAGGCTGCGGAGACCTTCCAGCTGATGGAGACCCCCGGGAGGTTCCCGCTGCACGTGGGCAGCGGGGATGGGGTGCTCAGCACGGCCGGGCGGGTGGACAGGGAGCAGCTGTGCCGCCACAGTGATCCCTGCTGGGTGTCCTTTGACGTGCTGGCCGCCCAGAACCCGGCCCTGATCCACGTGGAGGTTCAGGTGATGGACGTCAACGACAACGCGCCGCGGTTCCCCACGCCCGAGCTGGAGCTGGAGATCTCGGAGAGCGCGTCCCTGCGGACGCGGATCCCGCTGGATCGAGCCCTGGATGCCGATGCCGGCCCCAACGCCCGCTGCTCCTACGCCCTCTCCCCCAGCGAGCACTTTGCTCTGGAGGTCGTCTCCAGCTCCGATGGGACGCGGCACGCGGAGCTCGTGGTGGTTAAGGAGGTGGACCGGGAGCTGCATTCCTCCTTCGAGCTCGTGCTGACGGCCACCGACCACGGGGAGCCACCAAAATCAGGTACTGCTTTGATTAAAGTCATTGTCCTCGACTCCAATGACAACAGCCCCGTGTTCGCGGAGAGCTCCCTGACGGTGGAGGTTCGGGAGGATGCCCAGCCCGGGACCCTCCTCGTGACGGTCACGGCCACCGACCCCGACCAGGGTCCCAACGGGGAGATCGAGTACAGCCTGAGCAGGCACGCGCCCCCCGAGGTGCTGAGCACCTTCAGCATTGACACCCGCACGGGCAGCGTCCTCCTGAGGCTCCCTCTGGACTACGAGGAGACCCACGCCTACGAGCTGGACGTGCAAGCGCGGGACCTGGGCGCCAACCCCATCCCGGCGCACTGCAAGGTCCTGGTCAAGGTCCTGGACGTCAACGACAACGCTCCCGACGTCCACGTCACCTGGGCCGCGCGGGTGCCTGTGCTCTCCGAGGCCTTGCCCAAGGACAGCTTCGTGGCCCTGGTGACAGCCAGCGACCCCGACTCGGGAAGCAACGGGCAAGTGCTCTGCTCCCTCAGCCAAGGGCACGAGCACTTCAGGCTGAAGAGGACCAACAGCCACAGCTTCGCGCTGCTGACCAACGCCTTGCTGGACCGCGAGCGGCGCGCCGAGTACAACCTGACGCTGGTGGTGCGGGACATGGGGGACCTGTCCCTGGCTGTGCTGAAACACCTCACCATCTGCATCAGCGACGTCAATGACAACGCCCCAGCCTTCGAGAAGGCCGCCTACGAGGCTGCTGTTGCCGAGAACAGTGAAGCACCTGCCTTCCTGCTCACCGTCTGTGCCACCGACCCCGACCTGGGCTTCAACGGGAAAGTCACCTACAGGATCCCGGAGCCCTCTGCTTTGGGGCTGGTCTCAGTCGACCCCAGCACTGGGGATGTTTTTGCCCTCCAAGCTTTTGATTATGAGCAGGTGAGGAGCCTGGAGTTCCTGGTGACTGCAGAGGACGGGGGGCACCCCAAGCTGGCATCCAACATCTCCGTCAGGCTGGCTGTGCTCGACCGGAACGACAACGCGCCCATCATCACCGCGCCAGCGCTGGTAGGAGGGGTGGCCACGCTTTCTGTCCTGGTCAACGTGGACACTGGGTGCTTCTGGGTGGTCCCCGGGAACGGGAGCATCCAGGGGGCTGCGGCAGTGACCAATTCCACACTCGTGTCGTGCCCTGGCGGTCCCTTCCTCTTCACCATCGTGGCCAGGGATGTGGACTCCGGCTCCAACGGGGCTCTCCGGTATGATCTGGTGGGGGGGGACGATGTCGGGCTCTTCATCCTGGACCCTCTCCTGGGGCAGGTGTCCCTCAACGCCAGCAATGCCAGCAGCCTGGCTGGCAGCCAGCGGGAGCTACTGGTCCGGGTGAGCGACCAGGGGGACACCCCCCTGCACACCCTGGCCCGGCTCCGCTTGCTTTTCCGGCATCACGGGGCCTTCTCCAAGATGTCAGCGCAGGGTCCCGGCTGGCTGAGTCTCTCCGTGGTGGTCGTGATCTGCCTGGCTGCTCTCCTGGGCGGGAGCCTGCTGCTGCTGGCGCTGACCCTGTCCCTGCGCAAGAAGGACAAGAAGGACGGCATGGCCTACAACTGCAGGGAGGCAGAGGACGCCCGCAGGCAGCCGCAGCTCAAGAAGCCGCACAGGCAGATCCAGAAGGCCGACATCCACCTGGTCCCGCTGCTCCGGGGCCGCCCCCGGGAGCCCGAGCCCCCCCGGCCCCGCCAGGAGGAGCAGCCTGGCACAGCCACCCCCGCGTCCAGGGGGTCCCCACAGGCTCCCCTGCACCTCACCCCGACCCTCTACAGGACCCTGAGGAATCAAAGGGCACAAAAAGAGGAGCAGCAGGACCCCTTCGACCTGCCCGTCCTGCAGCGCCGGCCCTGCCAGCCCCACAGACCCAAACACTTGGTGAAGGAGGCTGTGAGCCCCCCCGAGCCACCCCTGCACGGCAAGAGCTTGGTGAAACCACCCGTGGGAGACCCCCAGGTGCCACCCGAGCAGCCCATGGGCGTGGGAGAACCTGGGCAGCCCCAGCCCCACCAGCAGATCCTCAGGAGCCTGGTCCGGCTGTCGCTGGTGGCCCTGGCAGAGCAGAGCCCAACCGGGGAGTTCGCGATGGAGTCACCCCCGGTGCAGGTAGGAGCTGTCCCAGGCATTCCCAGAGTGTGGACACCCCCAGTCCTTCCTTGCCCAGGCCTTGCCCTCCCTGGGGTGGTGGGAATGTGCAACCTGATGGTCTTTGGTTGGTCTCTTCCCCCAGCCCTGACGCCTCAATAGCCTGGGTAGGATGAACAACCTGCCCCAGGCAGGGTCACCCCAGCAGGACAGTCAGGAGCGGGGCTGGCCCCGGGAGAAGGGGACAATCCCACGGGCAGGGAACAGCAGGAGGGGTGCAGGGGAAGCTTGGGCCCAGGTGGGCTGCCCAGGGCTTGTTTTTCCCCCGGTGTGGGGATGCTGAGCCATCTGCAGGAGGAGGAAACGCTATAAAAAGGCCGCGGGGCTCGGAGGGACGTCCTGGCAGGAAGCAGCTTGAGTGGCCAGCCCGGGGCTCAACAGGCTTTTCCTGCCTTGCAGCAAATCTCCCAGCTGCTCTCCCTGCTGCACCAGGGCCAGTTCCAGCCCAAAACAAACTACAGGGGAAACAAGTACACGGCCAAGAATGGCAGCAGGTAAGGCTGGCTCTCAGCACTTCCCTTCCCCATGCCCCCTTTGCCAGCTCCAGCCCCACCAGCCCGAAACCTCCGAGGGCAGGAGACACCGAGGCAGAGACGCGTAAGGGAAGGCCTCATCCCCTGAGATTGGAGGTTGTCCCTTCAGGGCATGGTTTTGCTCTGGTCCTGGCTCCTGGTGGTATCCAGTTGCTCTTTGCCTCCTTCCTGGGGCACCTTTGGTGGGTCCCTCCATGCTCACCTGAGCTCCCCCATGGCCATGAACCATCCTCCGTTGCTGAGAAGGCCGATGGTTCTGGGTGCTCCAGAGCACAGAGGGGCCCAGCTCTGGAGGCAGCAGCATAAGCATCAGTGTTCTCATGGCTCTGGACACTTTCTCTGTGGCTGTCAACGCGAGTTTGGGGCACCTCACCCTGTGCCAGGGGGCAAATGAATGAGGAACTGCAGCAGGGCTGGAAACACTGAGATATTCCACCTGTGTGCCAAAGATACCCCAAAAATTCACGGTGTTCCCATTAAATGATGCTGTTGACCTCTGGGTGAATACTCCTGGGGATGCTGAGTCTTTATCACTGTCCTGCCATGTCCTCCTGTCCCCACCTGCCCAGGCCACAGGCAGACACAGCTTTCTCCCCCTTCCTCACCTGCAGCTGCAGAGGATGGAGAGGGAGGGAGAGCAGCTCCAGAGTTTCTCCAGGCTGTAGTGCTCCTCACCTGGAATGCAGAAGGGAAGCTCCTCTGAATTCATGGATATGCCCCATCCCTGGAAATGTTCCAGGCCAGGTTGGACAGGGTTTGGAGCACCCTGGGATAGTGGAAGGTATCCCTTCACATGGCAAGGGAGGTGGAGTGAGATGATCTTTAAGGTCCCTTCCAACCCTTCTGTTGTTCTATGATCTTGCTGTAGAAGGATAAAAACCCTTTTCAGGCAAGAAATGTGGAGCAAAACCCCAAAACTCCTTAACTGATGGGCACTCAAAATGCCTTTGGTTCTGAGGGTGGTGCATGGGGAGGCTGCCCGCAGCATTTTGAGGGCACAGAGACCCTTCCAAGGGCTCACTGGGGCAGGGCTGTGCTGGGGGCTGGAGTGACCTGGCTGTTGTGACCCCTGGCAGGGCTGCAGGGCTGGACACGGGGCTGGACACGGGGCTGGACACGGGGCTGGACACGGGGCTGGACACTGACTGCCTGAGCACCAAGGACAGCGGGCACGGCGAGAGCGAGGCCGGGGACCGTGACTCTGACAGCGCCTTCGAGCTCTCCGTGCAGCAGCTCATGGGAGAGGAGCTGGAGACCCTCCTGGAGCCACAGGCAGGTGAGGTGACCTCACTACTGGGACAGGCTGGGGCTGGGGGGGCTCCAGCAGCGGGATCTCCTCAGGTAACACAGCCTAACCCCACCCAGCAGGTCAGCCAGGGCACATGGGGCATCTCCTGGAGGGGCTCTGGCAGGGGCAGTGCTTGGGGCCATCCCAGGCTTTTGGTACCAGGCAAAGGGACTTGCTGAGCTTTGCTGAGTGATGGGTTTTTTCCACGTCTTCATGGCTGCTCTTCCCTCCCACGGCTGTGGTTTAAGGTTTAGTGATGTGTGAGCTCAGCCTCTGCTGTTGTTTAGGGGTGAGGTCCAGGTTCACACTGCAGCTGGTGAGCTGCTTCCCATGCTGGCATGAGCCCTCTCTTCACGGCCTCCTGGTCCATGCAGAGTGGAAAAGGTGGACACTTGTCCTTGTCAAGCCCCTTGAGATGCTATGTACCTTCAGAGCCCCACGGGCTCCTCTTTCCTCTTCATCTCCCAAGACCAAACTAATTTTAGTGTATCTTTTTTGAGATCTGTGACCAGAACTGTGAGCAGTGCTCAGGATCCCCTGGGGGTACAAGGAGGTTTTCTGGTTTGTTCCTCATTCCTGTCCTGCCCGAGCTCCACCCTGAGCCCTGTTTGTGGTGACTCCCAAGTCCCTCCTCTGCGGGGAGGGAGAGCCATCAACACCTGACAGGTTGCTGCTCCCTGGCACAATTATCTGACAGTTGGTGACACAGAAAGTCACCAGCCACGTTTTGCTCGTGGCACTCAGCATTGTCAGGTCCTTCAGCAACCCTCTGCTTTTGGGTGTTTTAGAGGAGTCAACACCAACACTGTCCCCTTTCCATGTCGTTTATCACTGTGCTGAGCAGCTACTCTGGGACTCTGCTAATGACCTCCCTTGGTGAGGAAGATTAATTATTCCTACCCTCGCTTCCCAGCTTTTAACACATATTAGTCCCTACAGAACGTGGCTGTAAATTCAGGCACAGCTCAGGTCCCCTGCAAGCCTGGCTGGTGCTGTTCCACTAGCTCAGGTGACCTCTGCCATCACAGAACTGGATCCTGGAATGGTTTGGGTTGGAAGAGACCTTAAAAATCATCCCATCCCACCCCCTGCCATGGCAGGGACACCTTCCACTATCCCAGACTGCTCCAAGTCCTGTCCAACCTGGCTTTTGATGCTTCCAGGGATCCAGGGGCAGCCACAGCTTCTCTGGGAATTCCACCCCAGCCCCTCCCCACCCTCCCAGGGAACAATTCCTTCCCTATATCCCACCTACCCCTGTCTGGCAGTGGGAAGCCATTCCCTGTGCCCTGTCACTTCAGGCCCTTTTCCAAAGTCATCCAGGACTCTCCACCCAACCCTCCCAAATTTCCAGAACACGATTCCCCACGTGACAATGTCAGGTGGTTCCTTTGGGAGCAGCAGCTCCGTGGCTCTCTCTGCTGAGCCTCGTACAGAAGGATTTCTCTGAATCTGCCTGGGCTGGATTCACCTTCACGCGCTTAGAAACTCCTGTCACCATTTCCACCTCCCCTCCCTCTGATCCCGCATTCATTTGAAGCAGTAGTTAATGAACAGCAGCTAATAAACCAGGCAATTTCATATCTGAGTTCCTCTGGCACTCCGGGGTGAATACCATCTGGGCCTGACATTTTCTACATGTTCCTTTTATTGATTTGTTCTAAAAATCTCCTCTACTGGCATTTCAATTTGAAAGAGTTGGGCTGACTCACGTCCTGTAGCAGAAATTTCATTGTGGAGCCTCTGTGCTCCTCCACAGAAGAGAAACTCATTGAGCTTTGCTGCTGGGGTGGTTTGAGTTCCAGAGCTGGGCATTTTTTGTGCTCTTCCTCAGGGACAGAACCTGCTGCTTCTCCCCCTTTGCCTCCCTGATCTTTTATTCCAGCGAGGAGCAAACAAAGGAAAGGCTGAGACCTAGAAGTCTCCTTGGATTCCAAGGTCCTGCAGCCAAGAGCAGGGAGCAAAGAGGAGCCCAGCTCCATCCCAGGTGTGCTGACACACCCTGATCCCAGGAAAGGGACTGGGGCACCTGCCCAGCAGCTCTGGATCCAGTCCTGCCCACACAGAGCATCCTAGAAAACCTGGGCTGTGGAGAGGCCAATCCATGAAGCGCCACCTCCCACAGTTCTTGGATCTGATAGGAAAAAACCCCTTTTGCCAAAGTCCTGGGTTCCATAGAACCATTAGGGCTGGAAAAGCCCTCTCAGGCCATTGTTCCCCAGCACTGCCAGGTCCACCACTGACCCCGGGATGATGATTCCACCACTCCCCCGGGCAGTCTGTTCCACAGTAGCAGGGAATGCTGAGGTGTGGCTGGGTGAGTTCCTGCTGGCCATGCCCAAAGAGGTTCCAGGGGTGCCAAGCCTTCCCCGGCAGCCCAGACCTTCCTGCAAAGGCGGCCGAGCGCAGCCGCTGGAGCTGCTTGGCTCCTTCCTCCTCTCCCAAACACAAACAGAGCCTCCCTCCTGAGAGGGAGGAAGGAAGCACTGCTGCTGCTCAGGAGGATCCTAACAGCTGGCTGAGGCTGGCTGGGCCCTTGTGCTGCTCCCAGCGGGGCTGGCTGCAGTCCCAGGCAGCTCTGGGATTGTTGATGCTGCGGGATGAACTCCCAGCACCGTCTGTTAATGCCGATCCCCCAGCAGCCCAGCACAGCACTCCCAGCAGCAGCGGAGAGATAGAACTTTATGGATGATAAAAACAACCCCTGCTCCCCAAACACCATTAAAACAAGGCAGTAAAGAGTTATTGGTCAAATTAAACATACCTAATTATGAGGTTTCATGGCCACGGGACCGTCAGCCCACTGAGTTGGGGCTCTCCCTGCAGAGAGCAGACCAGCTGTGCCCTGCTCCAGAGCTGAGGGAGTCAAATATTCAGGGAATGAAGTGGCTTCTTGCAGACTGGGGAGGAGAAAACTGCACGTTTTACAGCCAAACCTGCAGCACACTTGGGTGGTGTCTCAAGGAACAGTCGCTGCCACTCAGATACTGAGATTGCAGAAAGAAACCCTGGATGTGAAGCAACACAAAAGAATTTTGGGGCTCCAGCTGAAACAAAAACCAAAGGGATGTACTTGCCCTTCTCTCCTTACCAGGCTGGAGTCCCAGCTCTCGTTCCCATCCCATCCCATCCCATCCCATCCCATCCCAT
>VZRX01018610.1:0-19481 GCA_013398075.1 Notiomystis cincta | reverse complement strand
AGCCCCAGCCACTGCCACAGCCCAGCCCCAGCAGGGTCACTGCATGACCTGTGGCTAGCCAAGGTGTTACTTCTTCCTTTGCCTCGCCCCATCGAGTTCCTCCACAACTGATTTCCCCTTTAGCTCCCCTCCACCTGCCTGTCCTCACCTTCCTCCTCTCCCACCCTGCTCTTCCAGTGCTCTTCCAGTCTCCCATCCCACCCAGCAGCAGGAGGGCCCTTTCCTCCCAGGACAGGCCCAGGGAAGGGGGTGACAAGCAGTGCAGCACAGTGAGATACATCCACGTGATCACAGACTGTGAAAATACCTGTCACGGACATTGCTGCAGCTGGGCTCCAGGGCTTCAGTTATTTAAATAAAACTGGTTTTTTCTAACACCACTCTCTCTGTCAGCAGTGTAGCTGACATAATAGATGTGCAGAAAGCCTGAAGTGGCAGCTGGGGAAGGGGAGGTGTGCCTGTTGTCTCCCACTGGTCCTTCCAGCTTCTGTGGTTCTGCCACTGTGAACTTGGCATTTCGTGAAACCCCCCCAAAATCAGCACTGGCATTTCTCCTACGGCTGCTCCAAGCACCCACAACTTCCTTCTCTGTAAGGACTGGATGTGGCACTCAAGTGCTCTGGGCTGGTGACAAGGTGGGGATCAATCACAGGTTGGACTTGATGATCTCAGAGGTCTTTTCCAACCTTAATGATTCCATTCTATTCTCTTCTGTCCTTTGAGGCCATTGGATTTTGGAGCACAGTCCTTATCCAAAGCAGACACCAGATGGCTGGAGTCTGCCAAAGGTAACCTGGGAAAAGGGAAGCGTGAAAACACTGTTTTGAAATATTCAGTCACAAGCTTCACCCTTTTTATGGGTTTTCACTTTGATCTGTCTGTCTGGGAGCTGCAAGACAGTTTTGGGTAATAGCATGGGTGGGAAAACCAAGATATTGGTGACAAGGGAAGAAGCACACAGGTGTCTGTGCCTCGTGGAGAAGGGAAGGGCAGTGGTGAGCCACAGGCTGGTGCAGCAGGGCTCTCCTGGACCTTCCTGAGTGTCCTACCCCTGTTCTTTTCCACACACCTGGAGGTGACAGTTCCCAGCTTTAGGTGTGTCCACACCCGAGCCACAGCACCAGACAATCACACAGATCATTTAAAGCAGACTAAATGAGAAAGTTACCCCTTTCTGTTGCTCTTGGGACTAAATGACAAGAGCAATAGAGTGAGATTTCCCCAGGTGGACTTTTAAATATCCAAAATGCTGTTTTATTTGGAGTCTCCAAAATGCTTGTACAGATGAGCCCATGTCTGGCATCCATCCATGGATGGGTTTGGCCTGGCCTGCTCATGCTGTTGCTCTGCTAACACAAATCTCTTGCTGGTTTGTTTTACAAACAAAACAGGTTCTTGCACCAAAACAATGTCAGAGAGCCAGATTCTAACTGAGATGCAGCTGTGCAAACCATGAGGGAGGCATTCTGTGACTGAGGAGCTGCAGCCCTGGGGGATTCCTCTGCACCCTGGGAGCACAGGCAGAGGGACAAACACCTGGCACAGCCTCACATCTCCCTCTGCAAAGTTGCTTTGATGTGCCTGTTAGAGGACAATCCTTACACAAAAATACCTCCTAACAAGCAGGTTTAAAAGGAGACAAATTCCTCCCTCTTGGTTCAATTTCCTGATGCTGCAAACAGCTTTCAGCCCCCTCAGCCCCTCTCCCATCCTGACCAATGCGTAAGCACACACTGGATTATCACAGCATAGGAAATCCACCCCAGGAATTTCCTGCTACTTGTATCCTGCTTGATAAAGGAAATGGTCTAAGAAAGTTCGGTGTGAGCAGAAGGAGAGAGCAGAGCAGAACAATCAGATGTGTCGAGGGCCGGCTGTGCCCCTCCCTTGCTGTGTGGAGAAGTTCAGGATGGGGCCACTGCCTGCTCCACACAGAGCACCAGAGCACCACGGCCACAGGAAGCTGGGCAGTTTGCACAGATGCCCTTGAACCAGTTCAAACTGGTGTGAACAAATGCCTTTTTCCGGATTCAGCTGCCCCAGTGGAAGAAATGATCACACCAGCTGCCTGCTGCTGCTGCCTGCCAGTGGTGCCTGCCCACTGGGAGCATCCCTTATCCCCTCTGCTAAAACGAGCTGGCGTGCCCAGCAAGCAGGGGCAGGATGAGTTTGGAAGCAACCCTTGCTGGCCGTGTCTCAGAGGTGTGCCCGTGGGAGCAGCTCACTGCCAGGGCTGCAGGGGCAGGGAGTGGGGACAGAAGGACACTGACACGGTGCAGGATGGCTGGGGACAGCTGCCACTCTCACTGGTACAGGTGGATCTGCCACATCCCATAGAAAGCTGTGTCCTAATGATGAGAATTCGCTGTCTTGCTTGCCCAGGTTTGAAAGCAGATTAAACTGCCATCATGGCAACACCAGCCCAGGCTGTGCTGGTAGCAGGGGCACTGTGGGGACTTGTCTTGCAGAGAGAGCAAATTGCCTCAGAGGGTGAGGGCCAGGACAACCCCAGAGTTAGTTGCCAATGTCCCCATATGGTGGCTTGTAAACCTCCCTGGAGGACCACGTGCAAGACATGCAGGGCTACTGGAATTACAACCCCAGACCACAGCACTGTGGTGCAAACCACAGAATGGTTTGGGCTGGAGGAGACCTCAAAGCTCCTCAGTCCCACCCCCTGCCATGGGCAGGAACACCTTTCACCATCCCAGGCTGCTCCAAGCCCCATCTGGCCTGCCCTTGGACACTTCCAGGGATCCAGGGGCAGCCACAGCTTCTCTGGGCACCCTGTGCCAGTGGCATGGTGGGAGTCTATGCATGGCTCTGATACTGAAATACAGGTGCAGAAGCAACATCCCTGTGTGAAAGGTAAGAGGACCAGAGGACCTGGTGGTGTAGGAGGTATCACAAGGTTTATTCTCAAACCTCTGGTATTTAAAAATGCCTCCTGTTCCATGAACAGAGAGCTTTCTCTTTCCACTCACTGCCAGCCTGGTTCCAGCCCCCACCAAGGGCTGCCTTGCCCTCTGCCTGCTTGTCTCACTTACTGCCAGCTCTACTGCCAGCAGTGCTGGGGCTGCCAGCCCTGCAGCTCTAGTGGCACTGTCCTGGTTCCGAAGGCACAGCTCCATCCCCCACTGCTGAGCAGCATCACGTGCAGCCTGCCTGTGCTCCACGAGTGGGGCAGGGGTAGGGCACACTGCCCTGGCTGGGTGCTGTGGAGACCTGCAGACACAGGTTCAATAGTCCAGAAATTGGGGCTGGAGGAGGAGGTTCTTAATCCTGAAGGGAATGGATGCTTTGTGTGCACATCTGAAAGTACAGAAAAACAAGGTATTAATGACACTGTCAAAGGCTGGACTTGATCATTCAACCACAGAGTCACAGCTGTGCTGAGTTGGAAGGGACCCCTAAGGATCACCAAGTCCAACTCCTGGCCCTGCACAGACACCCCACCAATCCTACCTTGTGCCTGAGAGTGTTGTCCAAACACTCCTTGAACTCAGGTTTGGTGGTGTAACCACTTCCCTGGGGAGCCTGTTCCACTGCTCAAGCACCCTCTGGGTGAAAAATCTCTTCCTGGTATCCAACCTAAACCTTCCCTGACACAGCTGCAGCCTTTCCCTTGGGTCCTGTCCCTGGTGTCAGGGAGCAGATACTGGAGCTGGCTCTGTGCTCCCCCTCTGGAGGACGTTGAAAACCACAACGAGCTCTGCCCTCAGTCTCCTCTTCTCCAGCTGAACAAACCAAGTGCCCTCAGCTGCTCCTCACAAGGCTTTTCCTCCAAACCCTTCCCCATCCTCATGACCTCTTTTGAACACTCTCTGATGGCTTAATGCCTTTTTTATATGGAGGCACCTGAACTGCCCCCAGGTCTGGAGGTGAGGCTGCCCCAGTGCAGAGCAGAGCGGGACAATCCCCTCCCTGGCCCAGCTGGTGATGCTGGTGCCCCCAGGACACGGTTGGTCCTTCCAACAGAAACGATTCTGTGACACACCATGCTGTGGGAACAGCTCCTCCACTTCAGCTGGACTGCAAAGAGCTGCTCAGAAGTGGAAAGAGCTGAGAAGGAAAAGCACTGCCTTCCCTTCAGCACAAAGAGCTCCTTTGTGCCGCGGCCCTGTGTGACCCCTCCTCTGGCAATACTTTCACAGGGTCAGCCCCCCTGGTGCCCTGGTACCTTGCAGCTCCTGTTCCCATGCCTGCAGTCTCTCCCGGGCCTGCCTGTTCCCAGCAGCTGCCGACTGCCGGTAGTGCCTCAGCGCTTCCGCCAGGTCCTGCTGCACTCCCAGGCCCTGCTCGTAGCAAACGCCCACGTGGTACCTGCTCTGGGCATCCTGGCACAGCAACCAGCACAGGAAAGGAAGCAGAGAGTCTTTAACATCATCTTCAGAGTTTACTGCTCTATCTTTGGTCACCTTCTTAAGTTTACCCCTCCATCCCTCAGTCTGTATCTTCAGTAATTAAGTCCCCTGGAGAGAAGCAGAATCTCTTGCTCTGCTCCTTCCTATCCCTTCCCAATTAAATTCACTGATTTCCCTTCAACACCCAGGGCTGTTTCAGGGGAACAAAGGAGTAGCTGGCTCTGCAGAGCATCCCAGTTGTCTCAGAGGTCAGAGCTGAGGTGTCCTGGGTGGCCCTGACTGCGCCACATCCTGATCCCACCCAAACCCCGAGCACGCCCTGGGACTGCCCTAAGACAGTTCAAGCCCAAGTCTTGTAAAAACATCACAAATGGCACAGAGGTACTTGCTGCCAAGGGCTGGGAGATTCCCCTTTAACACAAGAGAGTGCAGCACTCTCCAGCTCAGCCCCACCTCATTCTATTCCAGAAGAAATCTCAGGCAGCAGAAATGAAGTAAATGAAGCAAATATGCACTAGAGAAAAAGCACCTGAACCACTCAGACATATGTAACTGCTGGGAATGAACTGGAAAGCAAAGGTTGTCACTGCAGTGAAGCCAAATCCAAACCCATGACATGTTTACGTGTCAGCTGTGCATTTTATCTTTGAGATCCAGTGGGAGTCAAAGGGTCTCAGATAGCAGGAAAACTGGTGGTCACACAGACCTTTCCAGCAACAAAGCCAGCAGCACAACCTGAAGAGTGTGACTGCCAGAAACATGATTTAAACAGGGCTTTGCAAGAAAGAAAAAAAAAAAAGAAAAGAAAGAAATAGAAAAAAATCCCAAGTAAGTAGCAAGTTTTAATAAAGCCACGAGAAAAGAACATATTGCAAGTGTTGCTGTCTGGGATGTAGCTGGTAGAGGCAAGTGAAGAACTCAGTGAGTGGGTGCTTTACAAAATGTTGCAAGTCTCAGTTTATGACAGCAATAAACTCCTTTAGAGATGAGATAAACATGCTGAAGGATTGGCACTTCAGCTGTGACAAGAGATAGGGTTCAATCAGGAGTCCTGCAGCACCATCTCTCACAGGATGAGCACCTCAGAGCCACGACTGCAGCGAGAGGAGATCCCCAAATTAGCACGCCAGAAGTGACTGTGAGGCCCCTGGAAACCTGGAGGTCAGGCTCAGTTCCCCACCAGAACTCTTTTGTAGGGGTTTATATGCTGTGGCTGCATGTAGGAAATGAGGGAGGATAAAAAGTGGGAACCAAAGTAGAACACAGCATTGGAAAAACACTTTGTCAGAGTTCCCTGCTCAGCTCTAGCAGGGAGGAACGACCAGAGAAATGCTGAGTCTGTGACTTTTTGTGCCTGTTTTCCTTTCTTCTGGAGTTGCACTGAACTGTGCTGTCCTTGCTTCATCCATACCCAGCGTTCTTTCAGCCAACTAAATTCATGAATTCCAGCTCCAGGGTAATGGGAAGTGAACATGAACATGGAGCCCCTCTCCCAGGGAAGCAGGTACATCCCAGGGAGCCCATGATCAGCCTGCCCTCAAGGCTGAGGCTCTGGAGCATCCACAGCATCCACTGAGCAGCAGAGATGGGGAAGGATGCTTGGGGTCTAAGAACTGCCATGGCTGGGACCAGAACATGCCAGGGGTGCAGCTGAGGACCTGCAGTTACCTGGCAGATTCTGTGTTGTTGAGGCATTACCAGTAAATGGCAATCTTCTATTTAATGGGTAACTCAATGTGATATTGTTCAGCATAAACATCTGACTCCAGGCTGGAAAAAAGGAGCCAGTGATGAAGCTTAGGAGAGATCTTTAGCAGATTTAGAACTAAATACTGTGTACTGGGATGTCTGAAGTGCTGTGGCAAGCCAGGCTTCGTCCCACCAGATTGACAGCGTCCCCATATACTGGAAGGAGGGTGAAAACCCAAGTGGCAAAGTTTATAATGATGTTATGCCATTCAAAATGGTCAGACTTACTATAAAGAATTAATTAAAGATCTCACACAATTAAGGAGTAGGCAACACAGTCACAAAGGAATCAGTATTGTCAAATGCAAAGCAGTGCTGATAGCAAGAAATTTGGGTCTCACACTGTGACAGTTCCCTGAGACCATCTCATCACTGCTCAGTGTCAGGCAGAGGGTGAGCAGGATTAGGAATTATTGGAAGGGAATGCACAACAAAGCAGAGGATCTCATTATGTGAGATCCATGGCATACCTCTATCCTGAGTCCACTTTTAGTCCAAGCATCTTAAAATGGGCAAAGGAGAATTAGAAAAATAGAGTGAAGACTGACAAGCAAAGCAGAACAGCTTAACTACACGGAGACAGAAACTAAACCAGCACTCTGCAGCCTGCAAAAGAAATGACTCAGAGAGGACACACTAAAGGGCACCACGACCAGCACTATTAGCCAGCAGAACAGGCAATAGCTATTCATTATTTTCCATTGCACAAAAGCTGTGGGAACTGAAGTTAAAATGAACAAGTCCTTCAGAAAAAAAAAAAAAAAACCCGAACCAAAAAATCCTGGCCATTACAATGCAGCTGAAAACAAGGGGACAATGTTGCAGCACTGGAAAGAAACAACTGTGGGATGCAGAAACGTGGCTGCAAGACATGGGATCCACCTTTCTGCTCCTTTAAGTGCTGGAAGGGGTTCAGGAGAGTGCTGTGCCCACATCCTGGCACTGCCCTTCAAGAAAGAGAAGCCTGGGTTACTGGGGGAAAGTGCAAGCAAGAAGATTCCTGGGAATGTGGGAAGAGAAACAGCAACAATGAAGGAAGGCTGAATGGAGAGTCAAGTGGTTAAATAAGTTAAAGGTGTCTGAATTAAAAAATAAACCTAGAAATAGTCTTTTCATCCTTTCTATAGAAGGAGAGAAACAATGGGCCAATTTTGAAGAACAGATCTGAGACACACACAATGAAGTTCTCCAAGTGATGCAGTAGTGAAAGATTTTGACTGAAGAGGGTGTAGATGCTCCATAATGGGAAACCTGTACATTTCTGGAAGCTGGATACAGGCACTGGTGCTGTAGGAACTCCTCCAGCACAACAGGGCTGGCTCTGTAGGGGCTGTCTCCTTTCCAAGAGCACCAAGGCTCCACTCTTTCTCTTCATACTGGGCAGTAAAATCCTGACACTTGCTCCCATTTCCAAGAAACCCTGAAATCCTCCACCTGCAGATCCCAAACCCAGGACAACCCCTGGCAGAGGGATTACTTACACCACTGTCTGCTGCCAGCTGCAGGTACTTCAGACCTTTCTTCTCCTGGGGTTGCAGCCCCCTCATGTAGAACACTCCAAGATAAGCCTGTGCCTGCAACAAAACCACATGGTCCAGATCAGCCAGGATTTTAATTACTCAGTTCTTTTGCAAGCTGCTCAAATGCTGGGGTTACTGTGGCAGTGTGGGAAGGACCCTGCCTGTGCAGGGGCTGTCAGGAGGAGCAGGGCTGCCCTAGGAAAAATCAGCACGATGTGGTAAACACAGAGAAATCATATTTGAGACCCAGAGCATCATTTCAAACTTCCTGTGGGAGTCAGAGCCAGGGAATGGCTCCCACTCATGGCCTGTCCCTAAGATCCAGCACATGCACCCCTTGGACAGTGAGCTCCAGGAGGCACAGGCACTGCCAGCCTGGCATTGTCAGGACAAGATGGCACACGCCTGAACACATCTCCTGCAGCGGGAAAGGAGGGCAGGAGACACAGATGAGTCACCTCACAAAGTCACAGATACAAAATGAGGATCTGTTCCTGCTTCAAGCACTGCAAGTTCCTCCAGCACAGCGACCTGCACTCTTGGAACTGAGAGATGAAAACTGAGCTGTGTTTTCAAGCACAGGTCAGCTCTCCTAAGCCAAAGGTTTAATGTAAGAGCCACATTAACAACAGACAACCAAGGAGTGGCACAGTGGCTCCATGTGCAGGCAGGGCTGTCTCCCAGACACTGTCAGGACTACAGACAGACAATCAGAGAATGGTTTGGGTCAGAGGGGACCTTAAAGATTCTCTAGTTGAACCCCCCTGCTGTGAGCAGGGATAAATACATTGGAAGGCTTTTCCCTCCAGTGCCACAGATGCTGCTTTCTAGGATGTGGCTCCAACCCCTCAGTCAGGGCTCCCTGCTGGCTCTCTCCTCTGACCTGCCATGCTCTGGGCACCAACCTCTGTAATCCCAGCCACTGCTGCTTGCTCCAGGAGTGTCACAGCCTTGTGATGCCTTTCCCAGTGGCTGCCAGGGCCGTGCTGCAGCAGGTACCTGGCGTAACGGTACTGGGCCATGGGGTGACAGCTGCTGGCTGCCTGGCAGTAATAAAAACCTGCCTGTAAGAAAGAGAAACCCAGGTCACACATGCCCTGAACATGACATGGCTTCCCCCAGGCCAGGCCAAGCTTTACCTCTCTGCCTAGACCCATCACAGAGCCCTCCCACAGCAGAACATCAGCTGGGTTAGGTGAGACAGCAGACAGTGACTACCCCAGAGCCCTGGAACCACCCTGCCTGCTCCACTCAAACTCCCCGAGCTGAATGGGGTGGCGCTGGGCCAACAATGACTCAAACCAAGCTGCCTTTGCAGCTCTTCCCAGCTCCAGTAGCTGCTGGCCAGCTTGCACTAGGTGGCAGGCTGTAGTTACAGGACCCAAACTGGAGATCTGAGAAGCCCTGGGATGTGCAGTGGTGTCTTAAATACAGCAACATGACAGGTTTCTCCTTGGAACCCCGCTGGGTGCTGGTAGCACAGCCTGTGCACCTGGAGAACCCTCAGAAGCTGTGGGAAAGGGGATCTCAGAGCATCTCTCTGAGGGGACTGCTGACACTGAAAGCAGCTCTGCAAACCTGCAATTTTTATTATTTCCAGCATTTTCTACCAAGTCTTCAGAGCCAGGGCACTGCCCAGGCTCCCCAGGGAATGGGCACAGCCCCGAGGCTGCCAGAGCTCCAGGAGTGTTTGGATAACGCTCCCAGGGATGCCCAGGGTGGGGTTGTTGGGGTGCCTGTGCAGGGCCAGGAGCTGGATCAGTGATCCCTGTGGCTTCCCTCCAGCTCAGGATATTCCATGATTTTCCCACCCATGTAAAAGGACCAAATCTCCAAGCACCCAGCACAGATCCCTCTGCTGGTCTGTGCTGCCCACACCCAAGCCCCCAAGCCCTGGATACCTTTTCCAAGTCCTTTTCCGTGCCCCTGCCATGCTCGTAGCACAGCCCCACGTTGAACTGGGCTTTGCTGTAGCCCCGATCCGCCGCCAGTTTGAAGCAGGTGAAGGCCACCTGGCAGTGCCCCGCCCTCATGCTCTCGATCCCTGAGGAAAACACAGCCTAAAGCCAGGGAAAACAGGGAAAAGCACACGGCCACAACCCAGCCTCCAATGCAGCAACCTCCCCCACAGCCACTGGGCCTTCCTTGGCTCATGCCAAGTGCTCTGGGCCACTTCCAGCTGGCTCACCAACCCTCACTCCACAGTTTCCGTAAGAAAAATGGCAACACTGCATTTTAGGGATTTTTCTAGGCTCGTGGCAGAGAGGGATCACAGGCTAACACAACGTATGGCTCACACAGAAACAACTTGCTTTTCAGTGCTGCAACTAGTGGTGTATATAGGGCAGGGACTTTTCTTAGCTCATTGCATCTTCCTTCTGCTTTTCTTAGAGTTGCAATCCTGCAATTGCTTTTTCAGCTTGCCAGGAAAACTGTGAGCTCAGACAATAAAAGAAGGATACAAGGATATGACATCTTGTGTTGCAAAAAAGACAAAGATGGCTTA
The DNA here is from genome assembly GCA_013398075.1 of Notiomystis cincta. Classification (NCBI taxonomy): domain Eukaryota; kingdom Metazoa; phylum Chordata; class Aves; order Passeriformes; family Notiomystidae; genus Notiomystis; species Notiomystis cincta. Next base: position 9,342 of record VZRX01018610.1, on the reverse strand, counting down.
ATTTCCAACTACAGATGTCAGGACAACAGTGCAGGCTTCAAGCAAGCCTGGATTGAAATATGCTGAGATAAATCAGGTGGCACAATGGGACAAAGGGCAATAAATCTCTCCAAGCACACTTAAAATTGCTGAAAGGAGGCTTCAGCTTGGGTATTTGCCATCTCTGCCTTCTCACAAGACCTGCAACCATTTGGAGGTCCTCCAAAATGAGAAACCTGTGGTTTAAGGGCAAAACAAAACCAACTCCACATTACCAAGGATATTCAATGCAATGGAAATATCAATTCGGAAAATCTGCTGCAATTGGAAAGCGGCTTCCTCTAAATGCCCTCGCTGAGCTGGGTCACCCTGAGGAGTCAAAGAAAAAGCTATTAAAGACAGCTAAATTCTATCAACCCTAGAGGAGATTCTTGCTTGGAAACCAAGCAGTGAGACCTGTTTGTATTTAGTACAGTCAGCAGGAGGGTTGTGGATGTCGTGTGTGCACACAAAAACCTCCCTGTCCTACACAGCCACCTCACTGGGGAAGCTGCAATGGACACTGCTGCCTTCCCCTCTCCTCTGGCCAGGGAGCTTGGTGCAGCCTCTCAGGCATCATCAGACCTTTCAGAATTGGGTAAATACCTGATCCTACTCAGAGCAGTCTGCAGCTCCTCTTGAGGGGCAGTGCAGGGACAGCTCTGAGCTCTGCTCCTCGGACAGAGACAGCACTCAGGGAGCAGCTGGAGCTGGAGCAGGGCAGGGCCAGGCTGGATTTTGGGAGAAGTTTCTTCCCCTCGAGGGTGCTGGGCACTGCCCAGGCTCCCCAGGGAATGGGCACGGCCCCGAGGCTGCCAGAGCTCCAGGAGGGGTTGGACAGTGCTGCCAGGGATGGACAGGGTGGGGCTGTTGGTGCAGGGCTGGGAGCTGGACTGATGATCCTGGTGGATCCCTTCCAAATCAGGATATTCCATGATTCTAAGGTAACTCCACAGCTAACACTACCCCTTGTTCCCTCTTCCACATGGTGCCCAGAGCACAGTCCCTGCCAAAGCATCCTCACACCTCTGCATGGCCTTTACCCAACTGCAGCTGAGCCCATCCCTCAGATGGACTGAGCACTGCCCAGTGCTGCTGACGCCCTGCAGGGCACAGCCTCTTGCTCTCCTCCTGGGCAATGAACAGCCTGGGACGTGGCAGGAGGCTCAGCCCAGCCCAGCTCCACACCCCCAGTGCCATTGAGTGGCAGCAGAGCTCAGGGCACAGGGGGAGTTGGGAAAATGCCCCTTGGCACCCGCAGCTCCACTGCTGGGCTCGGGGCTGCTCCCCAGGCCAAGAGGGGGTCCAAGGCCCCTCCTTGAGCTGCTCCACGACCCAGCTCCAGGCTCTTCCCACAGCCCTGCACAAGTGGCACCTCCCAGGATGGGGAGATCCACGCTCACCCTCTCAGCAGATCAAGCAAATGCCTCCTTGGTGCCTTTGGCAGGAACTCGCTCTGCCAAAAACTGAATTTACCTCCTCTCTGCTCACAGTGTCCTTGAGCAATTGCTCAGCCGACTGATTTTTGAAAAAGGGAATTATCTGCATCTCAGATGTGAATTGCAAAGAATTGGCAGGTTTAATCACAACAAGAACAATAATATAATTTACGGCCTTGTGACTCTCGAGCTGATGCACTCTCTTCAAGCCCCAAGTGCTTCCCTCTTTAACAGACAAGAGCCAGCCCTGATTTGCAGCGTTTGGAGTGACACCACCTTCCCCAGTCATGGGTTGTCTGGTAAACACCAAAATAGCAACAGCATGTAATCACCTAGTGAAAGATTGCATCAAAATGCAAATACACAGGAACAAGCTGGTGCTGCTGAATTTGGGGTTTTTTTGGTTTGGTTGCTTGGTTTAGTGTTTTTCCCCATTTTCTTTCAAAGCTTCCCTGCCAGCAGCCCTGTTATACAGATACCTCAAAGGATGGGGATGTCAGTTTGGGAATATTGGGATTTTGTTCTGGCTAAAGCAGAAATCAGTATACCCCATCTCCCTTTTTTCCCAGTCTTGTTTGTGAGTGTTGCTCAGGCTGTGCTTGGGGTAGCTCTGGGATGTGTTCCTGCAGGGAAGGTGCAGACAGGGGGTGGAAAATGAAACCATACCTTTGCACTGTGGAGAACTGGCCCCAGCCTGGAGCTCCCAGGGATTTGGAACTCCCCTGCATTAAAGAAAAAGCAACAAAACAACAAAAAAGCAAAGTTTAGCAATGCTGCATCTTTGCCTCTCCCCATCCTCTCCGCTCCATAGCTCTTTCCTGAAGGACTGATCTCCCATCCAGTCAGGGGCATTAAGAGCAGGAGGAATCCCAACCAATCTGACCTTTGGAGCAAGAGCAAGCACGTGTCCCAGGAATCCAGCCCTGTGGCTGCAGCCTCTCCAGAAAGGCCTTGGTTTTGATCTGAAGACACCAAAAGTAGAGAAATCTCCAGCTTCTCCTAAATGTTCCAGTAACTTGTAATCACTGCTTTAAAGCTCTGTGCTTCATTTCAAATTAAAGTACTTCTACTCTGGGTTTCTGCTCCCAGGCACTGGCTCTTCCAGGTTTTTTCTTCTTTACTAAAAAGCCAATTCCTCCTTTTGAAAGTCCTGACACGACTAATCAGCCCCTCTTGATTCCTCTCTGTGATTCTAAAGACTGCACCATTCATGTCTTTCAACTGCAGCATTTTCCTGCCAGCCTTGGTTAATTTTATGACTTTTTGCTGCTATTCCTGAATTTCCAGCACAGTTACTGAGGTGCAGCCCCTCTCAGCAGTGTCACTGGAAGGGTGACATTGCCTCTTAATGCCACATTTGCCTGGATCAGGATTGTGCTCCCAGCTGGCCCAGGGCATCACACACAGCCCTCAACTAAGGTGCTGCCTCCCTGACTCCTCCTCCAGGTAATTTCTTGGCAGGGTGCAGCTCTGCCTCTGCCAGGGGATGATCAGCCCTCTCAGGTAGCCACGTGTTCAGCACTTGTGACCACTTTCAATCAGAATTATCTGACAGAGCATCTGCAGCACCAGCTGAGCCACCTTGCTCAGAGCAGAACTGTGCTGGCAGTGATCACAGTGGCATTTCCTGCAGCCACAATGACCTCCACAATGAGGAAAGGCAGGCTGAGGCCAAGGATTTCTAACCTGGATCACCACAAGCAGCTGGATCCCACTGGACATTTAACTCCAGGTGCTGCAGCCTGGATCACTGTGAGCCAGAGCTGCTCACATCAGGAGTAGCTGTGTCCTCCCTGTGCCTCCCTCTAAAGCTGTGTGGGAGCCAAGACGAGTAAAAGAAATACCCTTTTAGGGCCTGATTCCGTGACTGCTGGCACTGTTTGGCTCCAGGAACAGCAGCAATGAGGTGTGCACCAGGCAGGAGAGCTCCTTGCAGTGCCTGTAGTGTGGCAGAAGCCGTGGCCTGTGTGCCAGCTGCAGCCTCCTTATTCCCAGACAAACAATTCCCCCCTGGCTGTATTCAAATGTGCCTCATCTGAACAGCCCCCACTCACCCAACAAGCAAGATCACTATGGCAAACATGATTTCTATGCATCATTCCACTAAAAGTAGTATAATCTGTGAATTTATTAGTTGTGCTTTCTATTTCTTTTCAGATCAGGCATCAAATTATCTCATATTTCTCACTGTAAGGCTCTACTGTGTATCTCCCTCGTGATGTAATTTGGGTTTTTGCCACACAAACAACTGCAAATCCCATGGAAAAAAATGGTCTGTATTAAGAATTCTCCCACTACTTGTTTGAACAGCAAACAACACACACTTTCAAGAAACTGTACCTTTTGCACAGATGTCTACTCCTAAATCAGAGACTGCTCGTTTACTGTGCAAATGCTGTAATTTGGACAAACCACTGAACCATGCAAAATAAACAGACACTAATTCTCAATTCTGCCAGCCTGCAGAAGCACCTTGTGCTCCTCTACCGTGGGCAACCCCTGCTCACTCCAATCTCCCCACATTAGAGCTACCCATTCCAGAGAATATATGGAAGAAAACCCAGGGACCAGGAGATGCTGAGACCCAGCCCCAGCTCCTGAAGGATCAGAGAGTCCCAGAATGGTTTGGGTTGGAAGGGATCTTAAAAGTCACCCAGTGCCACCCCTGCTATGGGCAGAGACACCTCCCACCATCCCAGGCTGCTCCAAACCCCATCCAAGCTGGCCTTGGACACTTCCAGGGATCCAGGGGCAGCCACAGCTTCTCTGGGAGACCTGAATTCCCTCAGAATCACCTCTGAGGCTGGGCAAGCTAAATTATTCTTCAGGTTATATTGAAAAGATGGGAATATCACAGCTGGAATTTTCTGTGCAACTTTATTTCTACTTCTTCAAACCCAAGCCATGCTGCAACATGACTGCCCATCCTTTTTTCCATGCAATCTTGCAGCTTTCAGTGTTCTGGATGCCCAACGCTCACATCTTCAGCAGTTAATAAATATTTTTGTCTCTCCTCACTGTTCATCCTGGACTAATCAAGTGTTGCTCACAGCTAGCTCCAAATGAGGAATTAATAATCTTCTCATAGACGGCCTAGATTGCTCATCCCAAAACATCCACGAGAACGAAGTCACAACAAGAGCTGGCCAAAATCCAACATTTCTGCCTCATGGAAAATTTCACTGTTTCCAATTGGTTTCATTGTGCTTTGAAATGAAAACACACTTTTGCAATGTCTGTAATCTCGGAATTGAAATAACGAATTTTACAGTTCTGCCAGGGGTAAAATACAACTCCCCAGGGCATCATTCAGCTGCAGTAACACTGAGACTGGCTGTAATCACCTGCTTGCTCACTCTGTGCCTTTAACTTCCAGCAAAAAGCCTCTGAGTGAGGCAGGAATTGCATGGGAAAAAATAAGATGTGAACACAGAGCTGAGGACTTGCTGATAGCAATATCCAGAATGCTATTTAAAGCAAGCTTTAAGTTAATTTCCGGAAGTTTTCTTTTTAAACAAAGGAATAGATTTTGATCCTATTGTGCTCCATTAAAATTGGAATGGCTCTTGTGGCAAGCTGGGATTGTTGGGATCCATCACACAGATCTTTGCCACAGCAACAGCAGATTGTCCCTGAATGGGGAGACCAGCACCAGCGAGTCTGGAAAACAACTGAAACTCTCAGAGAAAGGCTAAGGACATGGAATTCTCTCCAGAAGATCCCTTGCCATTGCTGGCAGCAGCAAACTGGAGCAGGGAAGGTACATTCTGCTCCACTCTGAGCTCTGTTCTCTCATGGCAAGACTTTGCTACCAGATTCCCCTGCATCATCTGCCAGGCGTCTGTCCTTCCCTTCCTTCTGCTCTCCCCAGCTTCCTGCTGCATCCTCATTTTGCCAGCCTCACCCTCTTTCAGTAGCTAAACTGCAGGGGAAAAAAAATCCTGTACCTCAGGCAGGTTTTTCTGTAGAAAGCAAAATGTAGTGCAAGAAAGGGAACATCAAGCTTCACTTTCCAGGGAAAGATTCCCAGGACTTCTCACATGACAAAACTCTGCATTTTTTCAGGCTCTTCAGTGCAAATTACCAAATCTCTTCCCCCTGACTTTTCTCCATAAATTCCCACAAAATGGATGCACAACATAAAGTGGAATGTAACCCGAGGACTTATGTATGGAGCAAAATCAAATTATTTCTGACACGTATTACCTCTGACAAGTGACAGTTGGAGATGCTTGGGCAGGAAGGGTGAGGAACGGGGATTATAAAGTCACGCTCTCCCTGGCAGAACTTTCCAGCAATCAGCTGTTCTGTGATCTGAGCAGGAGGCTTGGCTGGACCAATTAAGTCTAATTTCAATGTGTAATTTTACCTAATCACTTCTTGGAACCCACTTGTACTTCTGGCCTGTAGCAATGAGTTCCACAATTTACCTGGGCCCTGGCCAACCACAAGATGCCTTTTGCTTTTTTCCAAATTTGCTACCTGACCCTTCTGTGCTGCCTTTTAATATGAGGATTATGAAAAAGATGCTCCCTGTTCTCTTTCTCTCAGCACTTTTAGTTTCACAGAGCACCAGCACATTCTCTGCCACTTTTTTTTTTTAAGCTGAAGAGTCAGTCTCTGTTTGGATATAATTGTCTCCTTGTCATCTTTTCTCTGCAGTTTTGTCCTTTTTTTCAGACCCTGTCTTTTCCTTAAGTGTTCAAGACATGGCTGCATCCCAGACTCACACGAACCCATGACACTGCCTTGTCCTCAGTTCCTTCCTTCACCATAATTAACATTTAATTGGCCTCACTGCTGCTGAGCACTGACTTAACCTTATCAAAAGCACATCCACAGTGACTTTAAATGTTCCCTCTGCATGACAATTACTAATTTGACACTGCCCACTCTGCATGTGTATTTACAGCCACTCTCCCCTGTGCACACTCGTTGAACCCACCTGGGGATTACCCTGGCTTTGCTTCTTGTGCAATCTTTGCCAGTGACTTTCAGATTTGACTATCCTGAATAATTTTGTACCATTTGCTGCTTCTGCTGCCTCACTCGTCACCTCTTTTTTCCAAATCACTGCTGACTGTGCTGAACAGAACAAGTTTAACAAAGGACAGGGGAATCCTACAGAAATGGCCCTCCACTGTGAAAACTTTCTTGTGCTTCAAGGAGTTACCAGCCCAAGAGTAACCCCTCCATGTTCCCTCACATCAGCTTTAATTCCTGAGATAGCTTTGGTTTAGGTCCTGTCTGGATGATTTTTGGGAAGCTAAAAGCTCGATTATCTTGCTCCACATGCCTGTTGACTTCTCCAAAGAAGTCTTAATAGATTTACAACTGTCTCAAGTCTCTGCAAGGGAGTAAGCTGGCCTGAGAAATGGCTTCCTAAATCCTTCCAAGACCTTTGATACAGCCCACTCACACCAGCATCTGACACCTCTATCCTGTTTCTATCAAATTGGAATCACCTTTTTTGCAGGTCTGTGCCTCAAACAAACACCCACCCACCCCTTTTTAAAAGCCAAGCTGTGCAATCTGCCAGTGCTCATTCCCCTGGACACAGAGCAGGTTTGAGCAGGGGATTACAGACCATCCTTGGAGGCTCAGTGATCCCCCAGCTTCCGAAGAACATCTGAACAAAGACCACGTGGGCCTTAGTGACTCGTCACTGTTCAATTTATCAGTTTGCCCAAAAGCTCTTCCTGTTGACTCTCAGTAGGAACTGTTTGTCAGACACACATTCACTCCAGGATGCTCAGCTGTGCCAACTGGAGGCATTGCTGTCTCCACTTCTTCCCACCACTCCTCCCAGAGGTCCGTGTCCAGTCACCTGCCAGTGCTGGAGTGCTTCTTAATATGCTCCAGGCTAAAGCAGATGGGTTAAACAGTCTAATTGGCAGTTTAGGTAAATTAACCTGGCTGTTTTCCTGGAGTTAATTAGGAGACATGGAAACAAAATGCTCCATTTGCCAACTGATGGGAATGGTAACCTCTGGCAGGAAAAGGTTTGATATACAGTGATGGGCAGTAGCTGAAATCAGCACAGAAGGAAGCCAAAATTCTGAAAAAAAGCAAAAAATGGGGAACAGCTCTGACCTTTTCTGCAGCCTCTTCATGATTTAAATTCTTCCCTGGGAGGGTGCTGAGGCCCTGGCACAGAGAAGCTGTGGCTGCCCCTGGAAGTGTCCAAGACCAGGTTGGACAGGACTTGGAGCACCCTGGGATAGTGAAAGGTGCCTCAGCCCATGGCAAGGGCTGGAACAAGATGAGCTTTAAGGCCCCTTCCAACCCAAACCAGTCTGTGATTCCATGATTTAGCCAACATCTGGGGCTGGTTTCCTGATGTGCCTTTTCTATATCACTCTTGAACTGCCCCCTTTCTACCTGTTCCAGCAGGCTGCCTGCTGCCAGCAGCTTTCCTGGGGCCATTACCAGTTTTTCTGTACCTAGTGAGCCATAGGCCTCTTCTGATCTTCCTTGGTGTGACTTTAAATCCCCTATGTAAGACACGCTTTCCTAGGCGAGACTTCCAATTTTGTTGGAGTCTATCTTTCTATTTTTATAAAACTCATTTTAATAATGTCTTTGATACCTCCTTCCACTGTCTTATCTATGGCATAAGAGCTCCAAAATGCATCCTCATCTTGCAGGAATAGAATAATTCCTTTAGTTTCACACCATGTACATCAGTCTCCCAGATCAATGGTGCAGCATCCTCCTGAATCCTTCTGGCTGCAAACATCTGTCCACAATAAAAGAACAGGACTGGATGTTGTAATCAGTGTGCTAAGGCAGAGCAGTGTTGGGAAAGCTGTTGTCACCTGCAGTTACAGCACAGCCTTGTCTCTGCCTTCAGGAGGTTTTTTCCCTCCTGTCTCTGGACTCCTGATTCATCTCTCTGAAGTTCTGCCTTTCCACTCTCACCTGCCTCCTCAAGTGTCAATAAATGGCTACACACTCCTTGGCTCCGAGCTTGCCTTGGGGGAGCTCCAAAGTCCTTCTGCCACAAGTATCCTGCTCTGAAGCACATGGCACATACCTGCTTCTGCCCAGGGCTGGCTCTCTCCTCGCCCTGAGGGGATGCTTGAGGATGAATTCTCTGGTACAGCCTCTGGACTTGCTTTCTGCAGGAACTGGGACCCCAGCTGCTCGCTGGGACAGCTGGTTGAGGCTTCAGTCACCACTGCAACACAGAGCACAAAAACTGTGAAACCGTGTCTGCTTCGGGCGACACCACCGGTCTGTGCGTGCACTCAGTGTCCTCTGACCACACAGACAAGCAGGGGGAAAGGTCGTGCAGCACAATCCAGAACGGAAAACAAGGGTAAGGGCACACGAAGTGTTACTGCACCAAATCGTGAAGCAGCAGAGACTCTCCCGACACTCTCCCCAGGGCCCGAGAGCTCTCCCAGCTCCCTTCCCGGCTCAGGTAACACCCCGCGAGGCAGGAATCGCACCCGGCAGCCCCCACACCGCCCTGCCCAGGCCAGAGCCGCTGACCTGCGGGCTGGGGAGGCAGCGAGGAAAGCCAGGGAAGCCTTCGCTCTGTCCAGGAGTCCGGCAGCGACCTGAGCCACGCGATCTGCCGGAGCAGCTGCAGCAGCAGCGCGCCCACAGCTCCCTGCGGAGAGGTCAGAGTCAGGCAGAGCAGCCCCGCGGTCCCTTCCCGCTCCCATCCGGCCCCTTCTCCCCGGCCGTGTCCCGGGATGCCCCGAGGCGCCCCCGGCGCTGCTCCTCACCCAGGTGACGGCGTCCCGCACGGAGTAGCGGGGCACCAGGCCGGGCAGCGCCCGCCGCCCTCCTCCTCGCTCCGGGCCATCCTGACACGCGGGCGCCCTGCAACAGCCACACACACACGGGCCCCGTGAGGCCGGGCCGCGGCACCGGC
>VZRX01018609.1:530-19135 GCA_013398075.1 Notiomystis cincta | reverse complement strand
TTTTTGGCGGGCTTTTTTTGGCCAATAGGGGGCCGCTCACAGCCCGGCCCTGGGAGCCTCCTCAGCGCCGAGGGGCTGCCAGGAGCAACTTCCCGGGGACGGGGCTGCCAGCACATGTCCAGCCCCCACAGAAACACAGCTTGTGTCGAGGCATAAATAAAAATCAGTGCCCCAAACTGCGGCAGAATTAACCGACCCCTGCATTTCACAGCCCTTGCCAGAAGGGAAAACCCTTAAGACACCAAAAAAGCCCTTCCCAGGGTGAGGTTCCCCCCCGTGCTGCTTTTGGGGGGAAGTCTCCGGAGTTACCCCACTGGCTCGGCCCAGCCAGTCAGGAGGATGTTCTGAGAAGGATCCTGGGGAAAAATAAATCAGCTTAAGCCCATTATCCATCAGGGTTGTGCTTCCATTAGAGAATCCTCTGCCCAGAAGCTGCCGGAGCCTCCTGGGTCTCAGGTTACTGCAGCTGAGCTCTCAGGACCCCGCTGGATGCAATAAATAACCCGGTGGGTGCTGCGGGTTGGGACCGGGACCATTAAACTTGCCCAGTTATTTTACAGGGATTCTTGGAGGAAGAAGGAGGGGGAAGAAAAAATGTGGCAGGAGCAGAGTGGAGCGAGGGCTTCATCACCTTCCTACCAGCACCATCTTCTGGCCAACACCAGCCCCTGGCAGAGGCTGCAACCGCGGAAACTCAGAATATTTTAGGTTGGGAAAGAACTTTAAGATCATCGAGCCCAACCATTCCCTCAGCACTGACCCGTGTCCCCAGGTGTCACATCCACACAGCTTTTGAAGTCCCTCCAGGGGATCCCTCGGGTTATCCATGGCAGGGGCAGGGCTGGGATTGACTCCTCCCTTTGGAGCCCCTGCCCTGGGTTTGGGGCAGCATTTCTGTCCCTGCAGCCCTGGTCATGCCTGGTCCTGGTCTGGGGAGTCCAAGGAATTGTCTTTGCACTCCAACAGAAATGAAGGAAGGGATGAGATCCATCCCACCTGAGACAGGCTGCAGGGCCCCGGGGATGAGCTGCAGTGGGCATTGGAGGTCTCACCTTGGCAACAGTACCAGGAAAGAAAGGAATTCCTCCCTGTGAGGCTGGTGAGGTCCCAGCACTGCCCAGAGTAGCTGTGGCTGCCCCTGGATCCCTGGAAGTGTCCAAGGCCAGGTTGGACAGGACTTGGAGCAGCCTGGGACAGTGGAATGGGATGAGCTTTAAGGTCTTTTCCAGTCCAAGCCATTCTAAAAACCCTCAGTGCCTAAAGAAAGGAGATAAACGGACACAAATGATCCACAACCCCCTGTGGAAGTGGGATGGATGTTTGGGATGGACCCCACACCCACCTCCTCCAAAGGCCACCCCAGCCGGTTGTTAGAGCATCCTGCAGCCTCACTGCCCCCTCCAGCCTGTGCCACCACCCCAGGCAGTTGGCCCCGGGAGTCACTTTCTCCTTGTCCATAGCAAGGATCCCAAAGTTCCCCGGAGGGAGGGAGGGAGGAGGAGGAAGGCGGGAGGAGCTGGAGTGGCTGCCCCACTCCTGCCAGCGCCCTTGGGCCCCGTGCAGCACACACAGAGCACTGGGAGCTGCAGCGCTGGGTCAGGCCGTGCCCCTGGCCCCACATCTGTCCCCACATCTGTCCCCACATCTGGCCCCACATCTGTCCCCACATCTGTCCCCGGCAGGGCAGGATGCGAGCGCCCAGGCTCGAGGCAAACGCCCGCAGGAAGAATTCCACAGGCTCCCTCCTCCTGCTCAGTTCAGTGACACATCAAAGCCCAGATAAGCCTTGCAGACCATTGCACTCTCCAGGGGGGCTCGGGGTGATTTATCTCCCTGCAGCTCTGGCCTCTGCATTTCTGGCCCATCACGTGGCCCTGGCCCATGGAGAGGCCCCTGCTCCTGCTCCTTCTCTCTCCACTGCCCATCCTTTGCCCCAGCACTGCTGTGGGTGCTCAGCTGCTCTGAGAAGTGCACCAAGATGTTCAGCATTCCCACTGGACACTGTGGACACGGCATCTCTGCTCCTTATCCACACTTGGCACTCATGGACTTGTTCCAGGCTGTGACATCAAGAAAGAAACTGCAATTCCTGTAATAAATTCCTGTAATAAATTCCAAACCTGCACCAACTGGTCTCGTCTTGGTGGCTCAGCTCTCACAGGTGACAGAACTGTCCCCTCACAGAGGCAGGGCCAGGTCCCACCCAGCAGTGGCAGCTCCCACCAGCTCTGCTGGAAGTGTGGGTCATGGAATCATGGAATGGGTTGGGTCCATCCAGTCCCACTCCTGCCATGGGCAGGGACACCTCCCACTATCCCAAGGTGCTCCAAGCCCTGTCCAAACTGGCCTTGGGATCCAGGGGCAGCCACAGCTGCTCTGGGCACCCTGTGCCAGGGCCTGCCCACCCTCCCAGCCAGGAATTCCTGCCCAACATCCCATCTCACCCTGTCCTCCTTCAGCTTAAGCCATTCCCTTGTGTCCTATCACTCCATGCCCTCCGGGGAAATCCCTCTCAGCCTTCTGGGGGCACCAACATCTGAGGTAAGAGGGAAAACAGGAGCTGATCCAGCAGAGAGAACAGGTAACATTTTTTCCCCCATGAACTGGGACAACTGTTCCAGACAGGACAATCTGGAGTGGTGCTCAGGTGCTGGCCCTGCCTGAGCAGGGAGGCTGGACCAGAGGACCCACTGTGCTCCCTCCCAGCCTGACCCACTCTCTGATCCTGTGGCAGCTGCCCGAGGGTGCCGGGGCAGCTCTGCAGCTCTGTCCTCCCACACACCTCCCTGACCCTCCCTGGGCCCTGCAGCGTCCTTGCCATGACCAGCTGCAGCCTTCCCTGCCCCACTGGCAGCCTGGGCTCTCTCCCTGGGAGCCACCCTGCTCCCATGCCCGCCTTGGCACGATGGGCAGGCAGATCCAACACCACGGAGCCATCCCAGCACTGCCTCCTCTGTGCCACGGGAATTGTCTGGAATGCGGGCAGGAACTGAGCCTGGCATTGCTGGACATGTCTCCTTTAACCCTGGGGGCTGCTGGCACAGGGCTTTCCTGGGCAGGGAGTTCCTTCTCAGCCTCTCTGTGCTCGGGGCAGGAGGTTAATTAGGTAGCAGGGTAATGAGGAGTCATTAAATCTGCCTGCACCGTGCTGTCAGCATAACAAGGGCAGCCCAGGAAGGTTAAAGCCGGGATTCTCCTTTTCCCTTTGCCTTCAATTAACCTTTCCATGTTTCTGCAACACTCTGGGCCCCAGAGATGGGGTCTGGGTGTTCTGGTAATTAGCAGAACACAGAAACAAACTTTTCTTTTAAGTCACCGGCAGGAGCCTCTTGGCTTCCAGCTGGAAATAAACAGGAGGACCCAGCTTTCCTTTTAAGCACTGCCAGTGTCCCATCCAGCTTTGGGGGGGAAATGGGGTTTATTTGGAATTGTTGTTCTGCTTTTGCTTTCCCCTCCTCAAGTGGGAAGTGCTGGGGGCTCATCTGAGCCCCCCACCCTTTACTGCAGCTCTGGGACAGAGCTCCCTAAAACTGGAGGGGAATTATCCCACCACCTTCTCCTACAGCCCTGGAATGTTGGTCAATCCAGCTGCAAGGGCTGTGGGGTGTCCACAGGGAAACGTGGGGCCAGGAGATTCACAGCTCCCACTAATTAGCAAGCAGGGTTGAAATCCTAATTTAGGTATCCAAAAATAGGTGATGCCCATGACAAATATATCCCTGGGATGTACAGGAGTAGCAGGCACATCCCAGGGAGGCAGGACATGAAAGCTCTGAGTAATCCAAGGATTCTGGTCAGTCCAATACTCCCAGCCTGGCTGGGATGATGGATAAAGTGGTTCCAGACCACCCAGGACTGGGAACCAGCCCCTGGCTGCAGGATTTGCTTCCTCCCCTGCTGGATTGTGCCTAACCTGCAGCAGAGAGCACCTCCCTGGGGGATCTTCCAGCCTCCAAGGGCTGCAGGCAGGTTCTCCCTCTGGAGCAAACTGCCCCAGGACAGACAAACTGCACGTCCAGGTTTGGTGGGCTGCACCTGCTGTAGGGGAAACTTGGATTGCAAAGGCTGATGGAGCAGCTGGATGCAGCCTCTGGATGCTGGGACATCTCCAGCCCCGTGGGGATAGGGAGGAGATGGAGAAATCCCTGCTGGAGGGTTTGGTGGTGCTGATGGTGGGCGGGGAGAGGTGATGGATTAGGAGCATTTCAGGATTCCCTGGTGTGGGATTTCCTGCAGGTGAGGAAGAGCAGAGCTGACTGATGGGGAAGGACACAGAAGGTCTGGAAGGCTCCAGGTGTTTTTCCCACTGTGCTGAAGTTCCTGGCTCAGTGCAGGAAGTGTTTGCTCCTGCAGATCTTCATCAGAGCACCACGACATCTCCTTCCACTTCCCTGCTCGCCCCTGGGGCTCCTTCCCTCCCTCCTTCTGGCTCAGGACAGAGGGGTGCTGAGACTCTCAGGACATCCCAGCCCTCTGAGCCTGGGCCTTCCTCCAGGGCTGTCCCAGGAGAGGTTTCAGGGTGCTTCCATTGGTGGGGAGACACCTCAGCGTGAAGGAACCTCCCACGACTGGTGGGTGGCATCCCGGGGGTGAGGGATGGACCTGGGTCACCCTCAAAGGTCCCTCCCAACCCAACCCCACCCATTCCCTGGTGTTCAGCAGGTAACAGAGGGCATCAGCTCCTGTCCACGTGCTGCTTTCCCTGCCTAACCCCCAGGGGAGATCTGTGGGTGACAAATGAGGGGTGTCCACAAGGAAATCCCTGTCCTGCTCAGCCCATGGCAGCAGCAGCACCTTGCAGAGCTCCCGTGGGCAGGAGCCCACAGAGCTCCCCAGAAACCAACATCGAATTGGGAGCATTTTTATTATGAAACTCTCTAAAAAAAACCCCATTTCTATTTCCTCTCCACCTCTGCTGCTGAATTCGTGGTGCAGGGAGAGGCTTCCCAAAGCCTGTCCTCAGCTCCCCATGGCGATGGATTGGCCATGGTGGGGTGGCAGTGCCCAGTCACATGTGGTGCTTGTGACCCAGTGGCTCTGTGGGGACGTGCAGCCCTCACAGAGGGCCCAGTGTCCCCTCACAGAGCCCCTTTGAGGCTCCTCACATGGCCCAGTCAGCCCTAACACGCGTGACTGCTCTCCTCCCCAGGCCATCCTCCACTCACAAGGAAACTCCTCTTTTCCATGGCTTTTTCTCCCCTCCCTCGGTGTCACTGCAGCTCCACTCCTGCGGGATGAATCCCCCTCTGAGCCCCTCTGTCCCCCCCTGTCACCTGACCCACCCTGGGCTCCGGGCTGAGCTCCACACAGCCCCCCAGCACATCCCTCCAGCAGAGAATCCTGGAATATCCTGAGTTGGGAGGGACCCCAGAGATTGTGGATCCAGCTCCTGTTCCTGCCCAGACCCCCCAAAATCCCACCCTGTCCGTCCCTGGCAGCGCTGTCCCCACACCCCTGGAGCTCTGGCAGCCTCAGGGCTGTGCCCATTCCCTGGGGAGCCTGGGCAGTGCCAGCACCCTCTGGATGAGGAACCTTTCCCTGAATTCCATCCCAAGCCTCCTGACACAGCAGGGACAGGACCTCCCAGCCATTCCCGGGCTCCTGTCCCTGCTCACAGCGAGCTGAGCCCGAGCTGCCCTCAGGAAGAGGCTCCAGAGCCCAGTGAGGTCTGACCTGAGCCTCCTCTTCTCAAGTCACCTCAGCCACCACTCCTTTGCTCCCCTTCCACCCTTCACCATCTCCTAGGCCTCCTTTGGCTGCCCTCCAGCAGATTTATGAGGGGGGATTTGCCCACTCTGGTGGGAATGCCCTTCCCCATCAGGAGTGGGACACACAGGATGGCTCAGGGAGCTTGGGGGTTCATGGCATTAAAGCCAGGAGTGGAACTGCTGAGGGCATGAAGGTCTCCCTGGGGCCCTGGGATGGGAGGATTCCTGTGGATGGATGGAATTTTAGCTGAAGGGTCCTTTCCACAGCCAGCTCTGCACCAGGTGCTCTTCCCACCTCTCCTTTCAGGAGGAGCAGCCAGGGAATCGAGGATGGGACAATTCTTGTCCTCAAATTTTTTTGGGGATGTTGATGGCAACCCTGAGTGTGTGACCCAGAGATGACTGTCCCAGGCTGTGCCAACCCTCAGGGCTCTCAGCACCAGCCAGAGACATTCCCAGCAGGATTCTCCTGGAGCATTTTCCATCCTTCCTTTAAGTGTCCCCCTGGGGTGGCTCCCATGGGCACAGCTCTAACCTCAGCTGGTTCATTCCCAGCCTCCTCCACGGCCCTGCTGGAGGTGCCACTGCCAAACTCACCCAAAAAAGGCTCAGATCCTCTTCAGGCAGTGGGAATCCCAGGGACAGGGATTCCTCAGTTTCCCTGGATGGCATCCATGGTTTTCTCTTCCCGCAGGGTCCAGGCTCAGGGGTGAATTTGGACTCAGCAGTCAGTGCCCAGCTGGGATTTTGCCACCAGCTGCATTGAATTCTGGATTTTTCCACTGCCAGCGAGGCTTTTCCACTTCCCCATTCCCAGCTGTCTCTGCTGAGCAGTGGGGGGTGCCAGGGGGTGAATATGGGGAATCTCAGCAGCCCTGCCCTGCCCAAGACTCCAAATTCCACTGTGTTTATCCAAGCCATCTCCCACTCCCTCATCCCATTTCCTGGAAGGGTCAATGGTACTTGGAGCTGTGGTGGCTCTTGGAGGAGAGGCCATTAATCTCTCTCTAATTATCTGCAATCATTTCAGGAGCAATAACCCCTTTGTCCAAGCTTTTCTCAGAAGCTCGTTAAGCACGAGGATGGAAAGGAAGGTGGGAGACACTGGGAGATAATCCAGGGAAGTTTCTCCTGGGCCCTGTGGCCGTGGAAGCTCCAGCTCTGGTGTGGTCCTGCCAAAGCCACCACGGATCTGCCCCAGCTCCTCAGCCACTGGAGAGACCTGGAGACCTCCCCAGGTCTCTGTGGGTTTCACTGAAGTGTCTGGATCTGCCTCTGCACTGACAGCTTGGATTTATTTCAATTCCAGTTCTTTAGGAAGTTTGGCCCTGAATTCAAAATCTTCATGGTTCTTGAGATGAACTATTTAAGTGAAGTAGATTTCTCCCCCCTAAAAATGATGCTAAACAGCATTCAGAAATTAAAAAAAAACCAAGTCTACACCCACTTTCTATCAATTAATTACAGTATTTTTTACATACATAGGTGTGTATAAACAAAGGATTAATTAAAGATTATAATAATTACAAAGGGCAGGGGAGTTTGCTCAGGTCTAGGAAGGTCAGCTTCAAAGCCCACAATATTTAGGATTCAGTCAAAGAGCTGCTGAAGAGAAATTAATGTAATAATTACATTATTAATGTAATGATTACATACAATAATGAAATTGATTAATTATTACATATATGAAATTTTTACATATATGAAATTATTACAATAATGAAATTAATGTAATTATTTCTCTGCTGCTGGAGCCAGTAACCCACCTTTAATCAAGCTCATTAACAACTGGCATCAGTGCTAACAGTGGAGGGAGGTTTGTAGGAGATCTTCCCAAAACACCTCAGGGAAATGCACCTTGTGGCACCTGAAAACCCCGGCAGAAATCCCATTCCTGAGTTCCTGTGCCCCTCTCCCGTGTCCAGTCTGGCACCAGATCAGCTGTGGAGCAACCTCTGGATCCTGAGGAGCCCCAGTTCCACACCCAGGAGAGCAGGGATGGCCCTGGCTGGGTGAAGAGGGACAACTCCAGCAGCACTCTGGGGGGATTTGCTGTCACCAGAAAATCTCTGACAGCAGCAGTCCCAACCCTGTGGCTGTGAACAGCTGGGAGCTGCTTCCCCTCTGCCTCTGGAGAATCCTCAGGCCTTGTGGGGCTCCTGGAGGAACCAGGAGAGTGGAGCCAGGTGGGCTCTGCTCCCGGGGAACAAGGGACAGGAGGAAACAGCCTGGAGCTGTGCCAGGGAGGTTTTGCTTGGAAACTGGGGAAAGACTCTTCAGAGAAAGGGCTGTCCAGCCCCAGCACAGCTGCCCAGGGCAGGGGTGGAATTCCCGTCCCTGGAAGTGTTCAAAAACCACATGGATGTGGCACTGGGGGACAAGGTTTAGTGGCGATCATGGTGGTGGCTGATGGTCAGATTTGGTGGTCAAAAAGGTCTTTTCCACCTTAGCAACTCTGTGATGCCATGATTTTAAACCCTCTTCCCACCAAAGGCAGGATCAGCATCCTCCCATCGTGCTGGTTGTGACATCTTTGGGACTCAGATGTCCTCAGTCCCTGTGACCCCCTTAAGGGCTCCTGTGACCCCCTTAAAGGCTCCTGTGACCCCCTTAAAGGCTCCTGCACCCCAAGGGACGCAGCGATCTCTGATGTTTTGCCATCGGGGCCATCTGAAGACAGCAAGAGGCTCATCAGGAGCCAAATTTATCCGATGTCCCCCTCGGGCTCGGCCACAGCCCGAGCTGTGACAGGGACAGAGCCTGGTGAGAGGGACAGAGCCTGGTGAGAGGGACAGAGTCTGGTGACAAGGACAGAGCCTGGTGACCAGGACAGAGGCTGGTGACACGGACAGAGCTTGGTGAGAGGGACAGAGCCTGGTGAGAGAGAGCGTGGTGACAGGGACAGAGCCTGGTGACACGGACAGACCCTGGTGACACGGACAGAGCCTGGTGACCGGGACAGAGCCTGGTGAGAGAGACAGACCCTGGTGAGAGGGACAGAGCCTGGTGACACGGACAGACCCTGGTGACACGGTCAGAGCTTGGTGACAAGGACAGACCCTGGTGAGAGGGACAGAGCCTGGTGATGGAGACAGACCCTGGTGAGAGGGACAGAGCCTGGTGACACGGACAGACCCTGGTGACGGGGACAGAGCCTGGTGACCAGGACAGAGCCTGGTGAGAGGGACAGACCCTGGTGACAAGGACAGAGCCTGGTGACACGGACAGAGCCTGGTGACAAGGACAGAGCGTGCGAGCCGCGGGGAGCAGCAGCCGGCCCCTGTCCCCCGGCTGGCCCGGAGCCCCCGCGCCGCTCAGGCGGGGCTGCAAACGCCCCGAACAGCTCCAAAACCTCCACTTCGCTCGGGCCCGGCTGATAAGGAAGTTATGAGCGACAAAGCTTCAAGCGCGGGGTCAGCGCGGGCTCGTGGGAACAGCGGGGCTCTGGCTCCGCTCCCCGAGCGTCCCCTCCTGCGAGCCTGCGGCGAGGCGATGTGGCCGCAGGCACGGAAACAGGCCTGGGTCCCAGCCCTCCGGTGGGGGGCGGCCCAGCCGGGAATCGCTGGAGGCTCCGCAGCGTAAATTCCAGCCTGGAATTCCTCCTGGGCCGGCGCGGGGCCGGGCGGGGATCAGGGGCAGCAGCCTGGGAGGAGAGGGGTTTGCAGCTCGCTGCCTCCGAGTTTCCCCAGCCACTGGGACATTTTTCCTGAGTCACCTGGGGGGCAGCTCAGACTTCGGGCTCAGCTCTCCACGAGGAAGGAAAGGAAAGGGCAGGACATGGGCTGGCACCACCTGTGCCTCTCTTCACTCCTCGTTGCTGCACTGCTGGGCTGCTCCAGGAGTTAAAACCGGGGAATATCAGCCCGGAGCGGGGAAAGGAGAAGGGGAAACTCAGAGATCAGAGCTTGATGTGAATGAAAATATCTGCAGCAGAAAAGCAGTGCTGGAAGGATGCCAGAGCTGTTCTCCAGCACTCCAGAGCCCTCTGGCATTAGAGGCAGGGCAAAGGGAATGCTGGCAGCAGGGTTTAAGGAATATGAGCAGAAATCCAGGCACAATCTTCTATTTATTTATTTTAAGTGGTGCCAGTGGAGGTGTCAGGCTGGGAGGCACTTTCAGAGCATTCCCAGTGCCCCAGAACTAAACCCAAGTTTAACATTCCCAGAGGATGCCTGAGCACAAATACACCCAGCATTTCAGTCAGACGACTCCAGGCCTCCCAAAAGCAGGAGGATTTGCCAGCTGACAGCCCTGGAAAAACGTCTTCCCTGAGGATTTGTCCCTGCAGGTCCCCAGCAGTCGTTTTACCTGTTTGAATTCCCGAGGGACTGTCTCGGGTTTTCCTATTCAGGTCCCAGAGGAGAGGCCCTGGATGTGATGCCTCCAGGAATATTCCCTCCTCCCAGGCATCTGTGATGCCTCCAGGAATATTCCCTCCTCCCAGGCATCCCTGCTTTCCCACTGCCCTCTCCCTGCATTTGGGGTAGCACAGACCCACACCTGGACACTGGGACTCCTCCAGCTGCCCTGGAAAGGGGGCTGGGGGTTCAGGCCCAAAAAGACCAATTAGTGCCCTAATTGCTGCCATAATTAGAGTAATTGGGGGGACTGGGAGGTACCTCCAACCCCTCCTGGGCACATCCCAGGGCACAGCTGCATTCCCTCTGCCCCCCAGATGTTGGGGGGGTGAGGTGAACCTCCCAAATGATCCTTCCAGCTGTGTCTGTGCTCCATGTCTCACCTGGATTCCTCTCAATCCCCAAGGCAGAGCCCAGCAGTGGGACACTCCCACACTCATCCACCTGCAGGGCAAACCCTGTGACTCCAGCTGGAAGCAGCAGCGATTTTCCTTCCCCAGTCCTTGATTCCCAAAGCTCTCCCAGGGGCTGGGACTGCAGAGCCATTGGCACATTCCCACACTGGCAGGGCCAGGAGGGATGGGAGCCCTGAGCTGTGGCTCCCCCCAGCCCTCAGGGGTCTCTGGGCTCCCCCAGGAGCTGCTTCCCTGCTGTGACACAAACCACAGGACTTGGGGTCGCTTTGGGGCTTCATTCCCATGGTGGAAGAGACCCAACATCAGCGTGGGCCCCCACGTGTGCCAGGGCTGCTGGGGCTGGACAAGGCTGGGTTTTCCTGGGGGTCTCCAGGGTTGGAGCCGTCCCTTGTCTCGGGCAGAACAGAGAGGGCCATTCATGCCCTGTCCCGTGCAGGAACGTGACTGGCCCAGAATTGGCTGCAGGACCCCCCAGGGGTCAGGGAGGGGGGCCCTGCACGCCCCAAACTCCTCAGGTTTGGGGAGAGAGAGCCAAGGAAAAGCTGCAGCCCCTCCCAGAGGCCAGAGAGTTAAAGGGTGGATTCTGCCCCGGGCAGAGGAGCCCTTTGAGGGGCTGCTGCCTGCTCTGCCTGGGGCTGGAGAGAGCAGAGGGGACAGGGACAGGGACAGGGACAGGGACAGGGACAGGGACAGGGACAGGGACAGGGACAGGCCCCCTCCTGGTGCCTTCAAAGCCTCCAGCCAGGAATGGCCTTGTTTGCTCCCACCCTGGGCCAGGCCAGAAGTCCAGCCCCAGGGTCACAGGGATGCACCAAGGTGCAGAAATGATGCACCGAGCTCCAGAGTCAGCCCTGGCACACAAATTTCAAGGTGGAGACATCTCTGAGCGTTACTGGCCAAAAAGGGGGCACTAAAATGGGACCATTCAGGATCATCCAGCTGAGTGCTGCAAGCAAGGCCAGGGGTGGGCTGTGGCCACCCAGCCCAGCCCACCAAACCAAACCTGGCTTCTCCTGCTTGTCCTTTCCATCAAACCAAACCTGGCTTCTCCTGCTTGTCCTTACCTGAGTGTAATCCCTACATGGCAGTGTCCAAAGAGAAGGAAAATGTGATCCTCAGGACCTCATAAAAATATTTCTTCCCCCCCAAAAAATATAAAAATGCAGTTCCAAATAAAATATTCAACTTTAAAATGAGAACAACAAAAAATCAGCTCCCTCAGCACCTGAATTGTTTCTGGCAGCTTGGCTGGAGGAAGGAGCTGTTTGGTCTGGGTCTGTCCCTGTGTGATCCCATCCACAGAGCAGGCCCAAGACTGGGAAAACACAGGGAGGTGGGAGGGTGGCAGATCCCTGAGATGTGGCCTCCACTTTGGGATGAACAGGGGAGTCTGAGTGAGGTTTTGTTCTCTGCTCTGCTCAGATCAGTGAGGGCAGGAGCAAATTCTCCATGGATTGTCCATGGCTCTAACTCACCAAATCTTCATGGAATCATGGAAATGACTCGTGGAGAGACACAGATCTTCTGCTTCCACACAGAGGAGGAAGAAAGCCCCCAAAGGACCCATCCAGATGATTTCTACCCTATTTACAAACCCTGGCCACTGGGGAAAGCCAGGCTGGCCCCGTTCTCATCAGCAGCTTTGGCCAAACCCTGGGATGAGAGGCTCCTGTCACTCAGGGAGCAGGCGGTGCCGCCCCTGTCCAGCTTTATTTGTTTGTTATTTTCACTCCTTCCCAGAGCTATCCCGCTCTTCCCTCCTCCGTCCCCATCCCACCCTCAGCCATTGGTCGCAGGGGCTGTGCTGGGGGAGCCCTGGGATGTTCTATAAAACCGGCCCCTGCGGGAGGCACGGGAGGAAGGAGCACTGCCCAGAGCCCCACACCAGAGCCACCTCCAGGCTCCAAACCACTGCAGCTCTCCCAGCACATGCCCAGCGTCCCGGGCACGGGGAAGGAGCCGTGAGGGGGAAGGAAGAGCTCCCAGGAGCCCCCGAAATTCCGTGGTCACCAGGAAGGTAACAGCTCCAGGGGGAAGCTTTGCTGCTCCGTGCATCAATCTGCCAACAAAACCATTTCTTGTGTCGGGGTGAGCTTTTTGCAGGGTTCACAGCCCCCTCTGGGGAAGGCACTGAGGGGACCACGGTGCCTGGGCAGGCCCGGGATGTGGCAGGGAGAGGAGCAATCCAGCACACCTCCGGTGGAGACTGCTGCTCCTGGAGCAGGGCAGGGAGCGGTGGGACGTGGCGCTGTCACCTCCCTCCCTCCTCTCCTCCATCCGCAGAGACTTTGCCGCAATATTTGTCCACAGAGAAGCTGTGTTTGGTGTCTGGGGAGATGAGGCTGGCAAGGTGGAGCTGCTCTGGAAGGGAGGGAGAGGAGGAGGAGGTGGAGGATGGAGGGAGAAGCTGCTGGGGCTGAGGATGCTGCCCGGGCTCTGCTGGGCTCCAGGGACAGCGATCCCAAGCCCACACGCGGCACCTTTCAGGCTGGATCAGGCTCTGTAGGATCGTGGTCATTGTTTGCAGTCTTGTTTTCCCTCTGGGAATCACCCCCTGATGTCCCTGTCAGGATTCCAGTGGTGGCTTCAGCTGCGATTTGGGCTCGGCACAGTTAAAATTCCCACTGGGATGGGTGAAAGCAATTCTCCAACAGAAGCAGCTCGGCCGGGCAGGTGGGATGGGGGTGGTCCCTCCAGGCACGGGGTCACCTCCCTGAGGGATCAGCAGCACGGACCTGAGCCCTGCTGGTACTGGATTCCCACTGCACAAGCTTCTTGATGCTCCCGTGCCTCAGTTTCCCTCAGCCGAGGAAGCGCTGCGCTTCCAAGTTGGGAAGAACAAGGATTAAACGGGCAGTCGGACGGGAGAAAACCGTGTTTCCCTTTGCCTAAATCTGGGATTTGGTAAAAGATTTGACTCAGTTTCAGGCGAGACGGGGAGAACGCCTTTTTCTCCTCCAGCGCTCTGCAGCTGCGCCGTGGAGGGGCCGGGCAGGAGCTGCGTCCTGTGATCCTCCCTCACATGAGCTCCTGTGCCAAGCCCCGGGGCTTCAATTCCTCCACGTTTCCTCGTACCGGGGCTCTGAGGTCCGGCCGGGCGCACGGAAACAGCCCGGGGCTGCGAGGCCCTCGGGGCTGGGCCACCTCGGCCACCTCGGCCACCTCGGCCACCTCGGCCACCTCGGCCACCTCGGCCACCTCGGCCACCTCGGCCACCTCGGGCGCCTCGGGCACCGCTCCCGGGCGGGGCTGCCCTGCCCGAGGGGCAGCCCGGGGAGCCTGGCCCCGCCGTGCCGCGGGCACAAGCGAGCCGAGGGTTTGGGCGAGGCTGCGGCCCCTGGAAAGGGCAGGGCAGGGCCTCGTGTGCAGCCTGGAGAGCCTTTGGGCTGCTCTCCCACCGTCTCCCGTCCTCTCCTGCCCCGTCTCCGCCAAGCCCGGAGGGAGAGGGGCGCATCTGCCCTGGGAGCCGGGGGCTCCTGCCCGGCCTGGCCGCCTCTCCCCGGGCTGGGAGCGGAGCTGCGCCTGGTTTTCCCTTGCCACGGGCGGGGAGAGCCGTGCTACAGCCTGGGACAGCCCTGCTACAGCCTGGGACAGCCCTGCTACAGCCTGGGACAGCCCTGCTACAGCCTGGGACAGCCCTGGCTGGCTGCTCCTGGGGCGCGGGTCCCGGGGAACAGCGGGACTGGGATCGGCTCCCGGCTCCGCTGGAGCCGCCCGAGCAGAGCTCGCTCCAACCCAGCCGGGCTCCCTGATCCCCGCTCGCTCGCTCCTCTGGAGCGGGGAAATCCCAGGCACTCTCAGAAAGGCTCCAGTTCCTCATCAGCCGCGGCGATTCCTTCCTCCTTCGGAGCTGGGAAGGCTCAGTTTGACAAAAGTGTTCCTCACTCGCTGCAGACTGATCCCTGCCTGAGGAGCAGACCGGAGCCTGCTGCCCTCTCCCACTCCTGCTCTGGGCTCATTTCCAAGCCCGGATCATGCAGAAGCCCCTTCCCCAAACCCGCAGCCCCCCAGGACGGTGCCACCGCCACCCTCGGCTTTCTCCTGCGGTTGTGGAGCGGCCGCTTGGCTCTTCCGCCCGAGCCCTGCCAGGCAAACCCTCTCCGGGAATATTTATTGGTGCTCCTGGAGAGCCCCGGAGAGCTTTTCCTGTGTCAGCAGCCGGGGCTGGGAAGAGCCCGGGGAGATTTATGCCCCTGAGCCCGGAGCCGGGCGGGCACGGGGGATTCGGGCAGGAAGAGGTTCGGTTAATGGGGATGAGGATGGGGAGGGAGGGGCTGTGCTGCTGCACATAAATCGTGGCGAGGTGTCAGGTGTGAGATGCTGGAAAAAGCCCTGCAGCGTTTTCCCAGCAGGGCCGTGCTGAGCCTTCCCTCTGCAGGGGCAGCCCTGGGTCCAGCTGGGCAGGGAGATGTTGGTGAGGCTCCAGTTTCCCCATGGAATGAACTGGAAAAGTCCTGCTGGTTCTGGGAACCCTGAGGTGGGACTGCAGAACTGCCCAGATGTGCAGGCATCGACAGAGGAGCCCCCAAACTGCACCCTCAACCTGCCAGGAGCTGAATAACCCAAAATTAACCCTACAGCTCCCTGACAGGAGGGGGCAGCCAGGGGGGGTTGAGGTCTGGGAACAGGGAACAGGGACAGGAGGAGAGGGAACGGCCTCAGGCTGGGCCAGGGCAGGCTCAGGGTGGACACCAGCAGGAATTTCTCCATGGAAAGGGTGCTCAGGCCTTGGAACTGCCCAGGGAGGTTTGGAGTGCCCATCCTGGAGGTGTCAAGGGAATTCCTGGAAGTGGCACTCAGAGCTCTGGGCTGGGGACAAGGTGAGGATGGGGCACAGCTTGGAGTGGATGATCCTGGAGCTCTTTTCCAATGTTAATGATTCTGGGATTCCAAGTGAGGAGTGGGATGGGCACAGGATGGAGAGGAGGAGGTGCAGCCACTGCTCCCTCAGTCTCTGAGCACGGGCAGGTGCCCTCAGTCACTGCAGGGCCGTGCCAGAGGCACGAGGGACTGTTTGTTCTCCATCCAGTTTGTTCTGTCAGCTGTTTAAATTTAGCAGCACGAGCCCCACCCTCAGGGTCAGCAGCTCTGACCTGCTGGGATCCGTTCTGTTTGCTGGGATGATGGAGCTCCCCAGCAGCTCATAAATAGGAACGGATCATAAACCAGAATATCCCAGCTTGGAGGGGACCCACAGGGATCATCCAGTGCAGCTCCTGGCCCTGCACAGACCCCCAACAACCCCCACCTGGGCATCCCTGGGAGCAGAGTCCAGATGCTCCTGGAGCTCTGGCAGCCTCGGGGCCGGGACCATTCCCTGGGGAGCCTGGGCAGTGCCAGCACCCAGGAAAACAAAGAACCTTTTCCTGGTACCCCACCTAACCCTCCCTGGCGCAGCTCCAGCCGTTCGCTGGGTCCTGTCCCCGCTCACAGCGAGCCAAGACAGGAGCTGCCCCTCGTGAGGAGGCTCCAGAGCCCAGTGAGGTCTGACCTCAGCCTCCTCCTTCCCAGGCTGAACAACTGCAATATCCCATCCCTCCTTCCTCCACTGAACCTCTCTGCCCGCTCCCTTTCTCCCCAGCAGATCCCAGCAAGGCCCCGAGGACACCCCAGAGGCACCATGAGGGCTGCTGCCCCCAGCCCCAGCGCCCCCCCCTCAGCAGCTCCCGCTGCTCTGGCCGTGCTGCTCAGCTGCCTCTTCTCGGGGACGCACGGCCAGACCCCGCGGGCCCTGCAGGACAGCACCGTGCCCCTGGAGCTGCTGGGCCAGGGGCAGCTGCTGGGCCAGGAGCCGGTTTACAGCCTGGCGCAGCCCGGCCCGGTGCTGCCCAACGCGTCGGGGGGCGGCCCCTCGGCGCCGCCGCTGCCGCCCGTGTGCGCCAAGCCCGCCGACATCCGCCACGCCTTCAAGTACATCAACACCGCCGTGTCCTGCTCCATCTTCGTCGTGGGCATCGTCGGCAACTCCACGCTGCTGCGCATCATCTACAAGAACAAGTGCATGAGGAACGGGCCNCCCCACCCTCAGGGTCAGCAGCTCTGACCTGCTGGGATCCGTTCTGTTTGCTGGGATGATGGAGCTCCCCAGCAGCTCATAAATAGGAACGGATCATAAACCAGAATATCCCAGCTTGGAGGGGACCCACAGGGATCATCCAGTGCAGCTCCTGGCCCTGCACAGACCCCCAACAACCCCCACCTGGGCATCCCTGGGAGCAGAGTCCAGATGCTCCTGGAGCTCTGGCAGCCTCGGGGCCGGGACCAT
Organism: Notiomystis cincta; assembly: GCA_013398075.1. Classification (NCBI taxonomy): domain Eukaryota; kingdom Metazoa; phylum Chordata; class Aves; order Passeriformes; family Notiomystidae; genus Notiomystis; species Notiomystis cincta. The sequence goes on along the minus strand of VZRX01018609.1, from coordinate 2,388 downwards.
TCCCTGGGGAGCCTGGGCAGTGCCAGCACCCAGGAAAACAAAGAACCTTTTCCTGGTACCCCACCTAACCCTCCCTGGCGCAGCTCCAGCCGTTCGCTGGGTCCTGTCCCCGCTCACAGCGAGCCAAGACAGGAGCTGCCCCTCGTGAGGAGGCTCCAGAGCCCAGTGAGGTCTGACCTCAGCCTCCTCCTTCCCAGGCTGAACAACTGCAATATCCCATCCCTCCTTCCTCCACTGAACCTCTCTGCCCGCTCCCTTTCTCCCCAGCAGATCCCAGCAAGGCCCCGAGGACACCCCAGAGGCACCATGAGGGCTGCTGCCCCCAGCCCCAGCGCCCCCCCCTCAGCAGCTCCCGCTGCTCTGGCCGTGCTGCTCAGCTGCCTCTTCTCGGGGACGCACGGCCAGACCCCGCGGGCCCTGCAGGACAGCACCGTGCCCCTGGAGCTGCTGGGCCAGGGGCAGCTGCTGGGCCAGGAGCCGGTTTACAGCCTGGCGCAGCCCGGCCCGGTGCTGCCCAACGCGTCGGGGGGCGGCCCCTCGGCGCCGCCGCTGCCGNCCCTCCCGCCCGTGTCCCCCACCCCCGCCGACATCCGCCACGCCTTCAAGTACATCAACACCGCCGTGTCCTGCTCCATCTTCGTCGTGGGCATCGTCGGCAACTCCACGCTGCTGCGCATCATCTACAAGAACAAGTGCATGAGGAACGGGCCCAACGTCCTCATCGCCAGCCTGGCCCTGGGGGACCTGCTCTACATCCTCATCGCCCTGCCCGTCAACGTCTACAAGGTAGGGCCCCCCTGGCACGGCTGGGGTGGGGCTGCCCCCGCCTCTTGGATGAGCTCCTGGATCCCTGGGAAGCTTGGATGGGGCTTGGAGCAGCCTGGGATAGCGGGAGGTGTCCCTGCCCGTGGTGAGGGGTGGCACTGGGTGGGCTCTGAGGTCCCTCTGGGATTCCATGGGTTGTGTTGCTGCTGAGGCCGAAGGAAAGAGCTGGAACAGGTGGTTGGTTCTGGGGTAGCCTCAGGAAGGGCTCCAGGGGCCAGGGGGACAGAGGGGTTGTGAATTCAGGCTCGTTCTCCTCCTCTTGAATGGGTGGCCTGGATTTCTCCAGCCTCCAGGACACGTTGTCTCTCTTGTCCCAGCTGAGCGTGGGGCTGTGGAGCCTGGGTTCTGCCAGGAGAGTGCCTGGGGGTCAGAGTCTGGAAAAGGCTGATTGGACACAGCTTTGAAGCTGTCCAGCCTGGATTTTGGCTGTGTCAGAGCATGACTTTTGTTCTCCCTTTGAAAACAACCCAAAGTAGCCCAGTGTGGAGTTTAGGACTCAGATCCTTTCAAAAGCCCCCGAGGTCTGGAGTCAGGCCCTGGTGTCTGGACCATCCTTCATCTCTGTGTCCAATCAGTTTCCCAGTGCCAAACCAACCACAGGAAAGCGCCCAGGGCACATTCCCAGTGGTGGGAGCCTTGGAGAGCTCTCCCTGCTCTCCTCCCTGCTCTCCTCCCTGCTCACCCACAGCTCTCACGGGAAGCTGGAAGCACATTCCCAGAGCAGCCTGATAACCTGTGGCTCTTCCCCAGCTCCTGGCCAAGGACTGGCCCTTCGGAGTGCAGGTCTGCAAGCTGGTGCCCTTCATCCAGAAGGCCTCCGTGGGCATCACGGTGCTCAGCCTCTGTGCCCTCAGCATCGACAGGTGAGACACAGCAGCCACACCTGCCCAGCCCAGCCTGCCCTGTCCCTTCACTGGGACCAGAGGCAGAGCCAGGACTCTCTGGTGACAGGATTGAAATCCTGCTGGGAAAGGCTGAGGGGGGGATCATGAGGAGGGGATCATGCTCTGGGTGGGGGGGGGGGGAGAGGGGG
>VZRX01018605.1:0-130461 GCA_013398075.1 Notiomystis cincta | reverse complement strand
CTTCCTTCCGCACCTTCCTTCCGATTTTCCATACTGTCTGATTGATGACCCTGTGCCATCAATTATCCTAATACCAGAAATTTCTCCAAAGTGGCCAGCAATCAGACTTTTTTTTCCTACTGGAAAAGGTATTTTCAGTGAGAAACTGGGTTGCTAAATGACATGCATGTCTCCATGTTCCTAAAGTTTGGAGAGATCTTTCATGGATTAATCCATAGGAGATGACTAATACCAGAGTCAGTGACTAATATTAAAGTTAGTTCTTCCTACTGCTTCTTATGGTAATATTTGCAGTACAATGTCACTTTTTCTTCAGTTTTTCCTTCTTTTCAAGGGGCATTCTTCATCTTCTTAAGTGTTTATGCTAATAATCTCATAATATACAATCACTTCAGTCTAGCAATTATCAAACTACAAAATGTTGCTTTACAGCAATCTGTACACAGATGATGTAGAAATGATTAATATCTCTAGTATTGTTCATTTGTTACTATAGAAACACAGTTCCTCTATAGAGCTATTAGTAAACACTCTATTAGTGATGCAGCCAATGACAGAGAAAGCCTTGGCAAGCACACTGGTAAAATTAAGATGTATATTGTTAGAGATCTGCAGTTTCAGCATAAATACATAGAAATGTATTTATTTCCCTTGCCTTTCTATACTAAAAATATCCAGTTCAAATGCAGCCTGTTTGGACACAAAATTTACAAGTCAGTCATTGAAATACCTTCTAAAAATGCATTCTAAATCAAAAGAGATGTTGGAGAAAAAAAAAAAAGAATCTTTACCATTATTTTTATCCATGTAAGTAGAAATGTATCTTCCCTACTAGATATACCTGTGGGTTTTGTTTTGTTCTGTATGTTACCAGAGTTAATGTTCTTCTGTCTTCCTGCTCTTCATCAATATTTATTTTCCTTGTATATAACCACACGATTAGGAGGGAAACAGAAATCTGGAATGCTTGAAATAGTTCCTCTAAGGTTTCACTGCGAGCACATTTGTTACCTTCTGATGTTTGAATATTCCATGCCTAATGTTCTGAGAGGTAAAATTATTTTTTCCTCTCTAGAAGCTGTTAGTGTCAGGGAAGAGATGGATATATTTTCAGTGTGAAAATAATTTTTTGCTTTAATTTTCAAAGTCTTTTATGGCTTGGTACCTCCTTATTTGCACACACACACGCTGGGAGACCAATGTTTAGCCCATTCTGCCAGCTGCAGTCCAGCAGGGTCGTCAAATAGATATCCGTACATATTTTCCCAGAACATGTCATGTTCACTGTCATGAACATCATGAAAGCTACGTAATTGCACTGATTCAATTCTCCTACAGGACACTTTTGTAGAGATGACCCAAACAAAACTCACAGCCATCTAAAATACATGAAGAAACCTGTCTAGAAGTAAATGGGGATTAGCGTAGGCTTCTTTATCCACATAAATGTATCAGCTCACCAAATGCTTACTATTTTTTTTTGTTTTCCTGATTTGTTTTATGTTTTCTTGTTTAGAGAAGCCATGGATTGTGACTTGCTCTATAAACATCAATAGCAATACTGATAATATATACTGATAAATTATACATTTTAGAGAGGGAAAGTTCCATTTTCTTCTCAAATTACAAAAATACTATAATCCTAAATAATGTGATTTCTATTTATAATAAAATCTTTTCTTTATTAAGAATTAGAATAGAGGATAAATTATTTAAAGATAAAACTTTATTGCATCATCTGGTGTTATATATGTGGCTAGCCTGGACTCTGGTCACAGGGAAAATAAACTGATGGTTTTTAAGCTTTGGAAACAAGATCTATATTCTATGCTGTGATGGAGACATCTTTGTAAAACAAATTAATTTATTTCCTGTTTTCCAAAATTTAGCTTAAAAGACTGAGAATGCCACATGAATGGAATTCAGTGATCCTGCATGCAAACACCCACAGAAGATATACTGAAAGAGAAAACTTGTACTCTTTGTCATGCAAACTTCATGAAATTCAACAAAGTCACTTGCAAGGTCCTGCACCTGAGCCAGGACACACACCAGAATCCATAAAGTTTGAGGGATGAATGGATTGAGAAGAGCCCTGTGGAGAAAGACTTGGAGATACCGGTGGGCAAAATTTCTGCAAGACCTGGCAATGTGCACTGGCAGCCCAGAAAGAGAACCTTATCCTGGGCTACACAAAAAGTGGTGTGACCACCAGGTAAAGGAGGGTGATCATAGTCACTCTACTTGTCTATTGTGAGACATCACCCTCAGTACTGTGTCCAGTTCTGGAAGACATGGATAGGTTGGAGCATGTCCAGAGGAGAGCCACAAAAATGTTCAGAGGTCTGGAGCACTTCTGCTACAAAGAAAGGCTGAGAAAGATGAGATTTTTCAGCCTGGAGAACAGAAATCTCTGGGGAGAACATATTGGAGTCTTTCAATATATAACAGGGAATTATTGGAAACATGCAGAGAGGCTTTTTGCCAAGGTGCGTAGTGACAGGACAAAGGACAATGGATTTTAACTAAAAGAGGGTACGTTTAGACTAGATATAAGGAAGAAATTCTTTACTGTGAAGTTGGTGAGACACTGGAACAGGTTGCCCAGAGAAGCTGTGAGTACCCCATTCCTGGAAAAGTTCAGGCCAGGCTGAATGGGGCTTTGAGAAACCTGGTCTAGCTGGGAAGTGTTCCTACTTATTGCAGGGAGTTGGAATTAGATGGATCTTTAAAGGTCTTTTCCAATAAAAGCATTCTATAATTCTATGATTTTGGGAGACAGTTGAATGAGTAGGTGGGTGGTGTTCTATAAAATTTATGTTTGTATGAATGAACCATGGCAATACAGAGGTCTAATAGGTAGTCAAAATTATTTTTATATGTATGATTTCAGGCACATGCTTTTAAGTGTGAGATAATAAAAAATGTTCACTGCGACACTGACCTGGAGGAGCTCCATAAAATCACTTAATGGTCTACATCACAGCTTCAAATGATTCAGTTCATTAGAATTAATGAGGGGTGGTAGATCTGGAAAAGATTTCATATTGGATATGGTCATAGTCATTTGTTCTGTTCACTAAATAATTATGTTATCTCACTGGCACAAATCTTTCAATTTTAACATATTATTTTTAAGCTGCCACTTTTAGAGTTTGTTTTGATAACCTTTGTTGGATGCAATATCCAAAGTAGTTCACTCTGAGGAATAATCTATAATTTAAAAAGGCATAAAAATACGCTGTTCCAATTCCCAAATTACACAGTTTTAAAATGTTACATAATGCATAAACAGCTTTGATGAATCCATTTAGTCATTCTTATTGTATTATGATGTCAACATTTCATTAACTTCAGGATTGTTGTAGAGCTCAGGGAGAGAAGTCAACTAACTTTTAGAAATTTTACTTAGTGAAATAAAAAAATCCAAAAAAGTCTTCTTAGACCTAGTGTTATAAAGGAATATCTTCATACAAGGTGCTTTTGTATAATCGACATTAATGCAAGAAAATCTATCCAGATTCCTGTGGGAACCTGAAACACATTTCATCTGGCTCCATCATTATGGAAATTTTGACCATTGGCTCTTAATTAGATGTTCTCATTTGCATGATGAAAGTTCATGAATTTGACTAGACACCATTCATAGCTCTACTATATTTGAGTTGCTTTGTAAGGGATGATACATTGCACTACAGTAAACAGGGAAAAAATCAAGACCTTGGCACTTATATTGCATATTTAACAAGCAGAAATGACTTCCTTAGGTCTAAAGCAACCAGAGCTAGAGTTGCCACTGTGTTCAGCTGAATTAAAATCTTTCTGAGAAAATCCACTGCTGGTCCTGCCAGCTAAAATATTGAAAATAATCTCATGGTTGATGAGATAGTGGCAGTTGTGACCAGCCTGGGGCTCTAAAGCAAGAAGACTCAAAAGGGCAAGGATTTTTTGTAAAAATGCACTTTTCAACTCTGATAGCTAAGAAAGAAGGTGTTCAAATGATGAGAATATTTTGCAACAGACATTGCAAAAATTACAGAGCCATGTCTCATTTCATTAAAACCAAACAAAAATTCATCTTCTTATAATCTTGTCAGTGCTCAATTAAGATTCTGTGTACACACAAGGGAAACTCTGATGAGTTAAAATCAAAATTAGAATAGAAAAATTAAGTATTTCTCGAAAAAAATCTGCCTCCTTAAAGCAAACCTTGAGGATGGTGATAGGAATGTGTTAGACTGAATACAGGTTACAAGTATTATCCACGCTCCGATTACTGGTCTCTGACCTTATCCTGGGGCTAGCTGTGAAGCCTGACTGGATATTAGCATATATAATGAGAAAATACATCATATCATTGACTTAATCAAAATATGATAATTAATCATTGCTATATCTGCCTTTGGGAATAAAATTTTTCTAAATGTTAATTAGTCTACAAAAGTAACAACCAAGCTTTTAATCTCCTTTACCTCTTTATTAGCCTATGAGCTAAGTACCTCAAGAGAGCCTCAACTTCTGTCTCCCCATTTTGACTCCTTGTATTTTGCCCAAGTATCAGACAACTGCATCTCTTTCTTGAAAAGTATCTATTGAACCCCCATGCTCTGTAAGAAAAAAAAATTACAGAAGCTAAAATCAGAATTGATATTCTGCCTGATAACTATGTCAAAACTATATGATTTGTGTTTTAATTCAGTTTATGGCTCAGGTGAAATTATTCATTTAATGTTGCAAATCCGATAAATTCTTGCAACGCATTTTTCACTGTTGAAATAATTGAAATAAGCATTATTTATATCACTCAGTCTGCTTCAGACCAGACTTGCTATCAAGAAGCAGTAAAAACTAACCCACCAAACACACAAGCAAACAAAAATCCCACAAAAAAGCAACTCCAAAAAAAAGAAGGGAAATGGGAACTGGTTCAGTGGGAGCTGCTTGAAGTTTAGGCTATGAATTACTTTGACAAAAGTAGGGGCAAGGAAGATAAAAATTAAAGAGAGGTTGTTATTGGGAAATAAAATCGAGAATTTTCTGATTTTTTTTAAAGGCTAATGAAAATTTCTGTCCATAAAAAGAAACTTTGTACAGTAGCTCTAAGAAAATATCAGATTACATATGGAGTTTCGGTCATTAAGGTAAATAGGTTCTCAGGTCTATTTTTTTGTTTGTTTTTAAGAACAGCTCTCAAGAGATTCATAAAAGCAGAACTAAGACTCATGCTTTAGACAGATGGGGTTTGCAAATATCTTTAAGCAGTACAGATCCAAATATGAATCTTGTTTTCTTCCTTCAAATCTCCAGGTTGTTGAAGTGCAAATTCCAGGCATTTCTGTCCAAGCTGAAAGATTCTTCTTCTCTCTATCTCCAAATCTTCAGGACTGGCTGTGTGACAAAAAGTTTCAGAAGCTCTCTCACCCTGTCATATTCAAGATCAGTCATTTCACACCGCCAGCAGGCCCTTTTTTAACACAGAACTAAAAGCGTTAGTAACACTTGCTTTTGCTAGAATCCCTTTTGGACTGTTTGATAGGACCAGGAAATGTGCGTATGACGAGATGATTCTTTTTGGAGATAAGTTGTCATTTAGAAAAATGTGAAAATTAAATATGAATAATAATAAGGCCTCCTCCTTCAAACCTTCTTCATATACATAATTTATATATTTATGAACACATGTAGAAATACATATATATATACACAAAATATATATATATATACACACACACATTCATTTTTGTGTGCAATGCCTGTGTATGTTTCGTAAATAAAGCCCCTAAAAGAATGAAAGAAATATTGCAAAGCTACGTAATGGGCAACATTCCTCTGGAAAGATATTATTAATTATGATGAATTCTCTCAGTATTCATGGGGTTGCAATATGTAATCCCTTAGGAATTCTGTTGTAATTTAGCATTAATTAATTTCCACGTACAACAAAGCATTCCTTAAACTTGAATAATGTAGTGCTTATTGCCTTTCTTGCTAACATCTCTGATTTTTTCCAGGGTCTTTCTTCTTTTACCTCTAGTAGTCAGAAGGTTATTCTGTGTATTTTTAGATAGCAACACACAGAACTAAGATCTCCCTACTCCCACTCAGACCCAAAGTAATTTGAATGCATTATTTATCCCTTGAGTAATTTGCCACAACTAATCCTCACAAGCAGGTCTAATGCTGGATCCTCTGGGATATTCCTCATTTCTGATTAACTGTGAGTGCACATCTTGAAAAAATACACCCGTGGGGTACTGTTATAAGGCCTCTTCAATGCTGAAATCCAGGATGCCTCTTTTCCAGTACCAGTGGAGCTGTATCCTGTTTGTCAACCACATGAAGCCCTGTAACACAGAGAGAGGAATGCCCTGAGCCCTCTCTACCCAGGTGGGCAGCAGAACAGTTCTGAAAGGTTTTGAACATGGGCTACAAACAGCGATCCCCATCTGGCACTCTTTGATCCCAGGCCTGAAACTTTTAGCATATCCATCCATACTTCGTGTGTCAGGCATGTGGATAAATGCCTCATTTGAACCTCTAGCAAACCTGTATTTATGTGGTGATAGTGTAATTGGAACTCTCTCTCTGCTGAGGTGTGTCTTAGCCAGGTGTGTCCAAGATGATGGTTCTCACTTTACTACTCAGATGATCACACCATCAAACCTAACAGGGCTGCTGCATTCTTTCCAGAGGGTGTTTCAAATATTCCAAAATTCAGAGAGATTTGCTGCCTCTTGAACGTAGCAGTAGGATTGAAATCACCATATTATAAACCCAAATAACTCAGTATTTTAGGATTCAGTAGATTGTCTTTGTTGAAGTGGTTTTGTTTTTTTCTTCTCTTTCAGATGAAATGCATTTGAACTGTCACATTTTTCAGTCAGATGAATGAGAAGAAAGAATTACACAGAGCTTTGCTCTTCTGACAGTACTCAAAACCTCCTTTATACTTCTTAAATACTGTTATCAATGCTTCTTAAAAGAAACATCTTCCAGTTAGAAGGCTTAAAAATACACATATTTTTTAAAAAAACAGCCACTGATATTTTTGGCAAAAAGACAAAGTGTTTATAGTACACCAGAGAACAATAAAATTTCAGTAGTAATAGAAACAGTAAAAAATGTAAACAAAATATGTTGTATTAAAAATACTAAAGGTCAATTTGAAAAGGAGCTAGAGAACATTACCAGCCATTTTCCAACCTACATCCCCAGTCAGTTTGGTGGGACAATAACATAGTAACAATTTCAATAAGATTTTAATGCAAGTCTTTAATGGAGACCCTATTATGGTACCATTTACGAGGTGCACTAATGATAGCAAGATGATTTCAATATCACTCTAAAGGGATTCCATTATGAAGCCATTACAGTATGAAGCTGCAAAAGCAAAATACTTTCACGAGAAATCCATAGAGAGAGTGGGATGGTTCCATTACTGGTTCCAAAGTGATATGATGACACTCCAAGGATCTCACTACAAGCCTATAGGGACCACACCAGCATGTAAAATAATGATGTGCATGATAAGCTTCTTTGCAGAAAGACTGGTATTTCCATTTTAAAATAGCAATTTTTTTTTCTGAGACAGCAACAACAAAGAAAAAAGTCATCTTTAGAATCACGCCTTTCTTCCTATTTGCATTCCAAGAAGCCTTCATTTGCCTTAACAAGTAAAGACCTTCAGTCTTTCTTCCTTTTTAACTCTAATCTTGCTATCATGTTTAAGGGAGCAAGTGAGCTTAGTTCTATTTCTTTTAGGTCATGTTTGTTTATCAGAGATGTATCAATTACTTCAGCACTCACCTACTGAGGAGAACATAAGAATAATCTGAGCTCTGTGCTGTCATGGATAATAGTCCCTTCTGTCCCCACTGACAGGGATTGGCAAAACTGTAGGATATGAATTTATTTGGAAAATGTCCTAAGACTACAGAGAAAGTTCTGAATTGAAATGGTTAAGTTTGATTGTCTCTCTTTATTTATAAGTCTATTCTCTTGCAGTTTCTTTTGAAAGGTCCATGTTAGAATTACTTGTGAAGGTGTTGATAGAACGTTTCATCAAGGGTGAAAAGTTCTACAGAAGTATGCCAAACTTGCCAAAAAAACATAGCTGAGCATCCTTTTGTGACATATAAAGAATGACATAGTTTACAATCTTCTTATGGAAAATTTTCTGAAACTTCTCCCCTCCCTCTTCCCCATTCTGCTAAATTATGAAAATGCAGTCAAAACTGGGGCAGGTGTGAGAGGTTGGAGGGGGTACACGTGTGTGTATGATGTGTGTGGTTTTGGGTTTGGTTTAATTTTCCAAAGGTAAGATATCTGAATGGACATTCATTTCCAGAATCTTGGAAAAGTTTTGTTCAGATTTACTGTGAAGCTTTATTTCTAGAATGCTGAAGTCTTCTATGTAAGTGAATTACTATTTTTGTCTTAGCTCTGTAACTTATATAGAAAGTTTCACTTGCCAAGCAGCATTGATCTTCAAAAACCTTTGTGGATATACAAGTTTATAAATCTAAATACTTAAGTATTTCAAATACAGTGTATTTGAGACCCCTTTTTACATGAGTGTTCACCATTCAGAAGTCTGGGTTTTTAGCAAACCCTTGTTCTCTTCTACAATGCAAATACAAGCATTTTTTATTGCACATACACCAGAAAGACACATTTCTGAAAATCACAGAATACATGGGGGTAGGTTAAACTACATGTCCTGTTCCTGCTAATGCTCCTTGTCTGACATCTTACTAATTAATGTGTTCAGCTCAACAGATCAAGGGCTTTTAGTTGAAGGATCTGTTATCACAGCATATTCCTCCCTTTCTTGTTTTAACTAGCTGAATTCTTCAGATTCTGTGGAGCTCTAGCCAAGTCTAAGAGATGTGCTTTTTATCTTTTCAGGGTTTTTTTGCCATTCTGTTAATTGTATTTCCTAATTTTAAAACTGAATTCATGGCTTTAACTAAATTTCATGGCAGGTTAATAGTTTTAAAGTTGTAGAGTATCTGTAAGTTTCAAGAATGTAGAAGGCAGGTTAGAAGAGAGCAAAATAAAGTTAATAATGCTCAGACAAGAGGAAGATCTAAATATGAAATGTTTTATCTTGTACTACTGCTGTAATCCAATGACTTCTCTTAGCACTGATACTGCCTACAAGAGTGAAAGAATCTTGATTCAAAATTACAAACATTTATGTTAAAGTATCATGAACTCATATCTTTGCTGTAATTCCACCTTGCATATTCTCATCCCAAAGTATACAGAAGAAACTTGGCTAGAGTATTTCTATACTGCAACCAAGGTAGTAGTGTAGGTGTGTAAAGCAAGAATTGCTAACAGGCCTGAATGCATTTACAAAAGGAAGGTCAACTACAAAATGGTGTGAACTACTTTTTGAAAAGAAAGTTTCTCCTGTGTGAAAACTTTCAAAACCACCTAATTTTTAACCAAAATCATGAAGAATCAGAGAGCACTGGGCCATACTGCATTCTTTCTATGATTTCTAATCTTGTAAGAGTCCAGACAGGCACACCAAACTTTATTCTAGCTAAGTTTCTTTTTTCTTCTAAGAGGTTTTAACATTATTTCAACATCATTTTTCTCAATGGAATAAATTGCTAGTAATTCTCATCCCAGCTCTTCCACTTACTTTTGTGGTATATATTTGGAATCTGTTTAGCAATCATTTCTTGGCTGTTTACAATCCTTTGAAATGCTTGAAAGAGCTAATATTGTGTGTTTGTTTTATACGCCGTATGTAACAGGCATGGAATCAAAGCACTGGTTGAACTTCAACGCTGGCATTAGCAGCTTGCTTGACTCCAGCTCCCATGTCAGCAGCACTCACAGAATCAAAAGGAAGAGCAGAGAAGTCTGTAATGTAGCCATGCATTCTGTTGTTTTCACAATCTCTGCAGCCCACAGAGCTTGTGATGCTGTCCAAAAGATAGCAATTTGTCTGCAGTTTGAAAATGTTTTCTTTGACATGATGTACTTATTTGATACTATAATACAATAATAGAGGTGGGGTAACATGGCTATTGCAAAATAAACTATCATTGGGAGCAATGTCTTGTGCACAATTAAAGAATAGATACTCAAAACAATAGAATTCTGACTGACAAAATGACTGTGTGTATAGAGCTTGACAAGATGGATTAGGAGGGAGCAGTCACTTCCTTTCCAAGCATTCTTGAGATCCAAAATAAAGTGCTCTTCAAAAAACTTGACTTCAAAAGAACTGGCTTTTGTGAGCACTGTAGCCTCAAAGAGTTTTAAGGTGTCTGCATTTATGTCCTTATTGTATTTTCACTGCATACTGCATAAAAATAAGTGATGCTATTTTCACTGTGTGAGATCTGGGAGAGAAGCAGCCAACTTGTAGCTATAACAAGCAGCAACAATAACCATCACCACCAGCAAACTCTGGCAGATATTTTTGCTGTCGGAATTGTTTCTTAAAATAAAATATTTTTTTGTTAAAAACTCTCTTTGCTCTCATGCCACTTTGATATTTCCTCTTTCCTTGCTGTCTTGGATAAGGCCATTGGGAGTGAAACGTAAGGAGTTCCAAATTTGATATGGATCCCTTGTGGAGGTACAACCAGAGTTCATATATCCCTGATTCTTTCAATCTTCCTTTGTCTCAAGGGGAGTATAAATTTAAACCTGTTTGGCCATCTCTATAGATTTTTGAGGTTTTGTGCTTTTTCTCAAGCCAAAATTGACAAAGATAGTTGCGCAGGCAAAACAATAAAGCATGCAATTTTAACTCAGAAAGCACAGAACATAATAATCTTCAGCACTGTGTCTTCTGACATTACCTAGAATAATCCAGAGAACAGCTGACAAAATTTTGTTTTAAAAACTAACTAAAACTAGGGAAATGGGTGACTAACCCTTAAAAAGAAAAGCACTGGAGTAATTGAGAAAGGAGTAGGAGGACTAGATGGAAACAGAGAGTGACAATAAATTGTCACTTTTGCTGTCACCATTGCTATACAAAATAACAATCGGTGGTGCACTGCATCATCTCTGTCTTCAACTGCATCCTCTGATATGAGCCAGAGTTCTTCTTTTATGACAGGCATTGCGTATCAGAGTTTTAGAAGTCGCTATTAATTTTGTGTGGGGAACACATCCAAGACTTTATTATTATTCTAATAAGGTCCAAACAGTCTAACCAAATTGCCTACCATTTATTATTGGTGTACTTACAATGATACTAACTCTTACAGCTCATAATACACTCAAGATTTCTATGCTCAAGCATCTATCATCTAATCTTTTCCTCCAGTGTAAATTCACCCTTTAAATGTCTCTCTAGATCTCAAAGTCAGCAGCTTCAAGGAGGGGTAGGATTTGAGCTACAGCAAGTTGGCAACATCCTAAGACATTTTTTGGGAGAAATATGACAGGGATTTCTCCCCCCTCACAGCTAGGTCCGTGTATGGTCACTGGCTTACAGGGGTGAAATTCTTTTTCGATCAGTAACTGGCCGCTGTGCTTCATGCTTACAGTTTGGGGTCCCAGGTATCTTACAGCATCTTTGCATTCCTGCATTGTGTTTTCTTCTAGGTTCATAAATAGCTTGCTCCCCACTCACTAAATACTTGTTATTCCTATCCAGTAACTAACAAGATATTATAACACACAACTGCCCAAAATTAAAAAAGTTCAGGCCCTAGTATCTTACCACTGCACAGCTGTTGTCAAAAGAAAGATAGAAAGGGGTCAATTCCAGATAAGCCAAACAAGTCCTGCCACCCTGCAACAGTAGTAAAAGCCTATGAGCTTTTGCTAAGCAATTAGAAAACTACATTTATTTTATTTACCCTTGCATGTTTTACTGAATTTCAGCCTGAACTTCCACTGGTCCGTATAACTCAGCTTGAGAAAATTTACAATAGTTCCTGGGAAAGACAGATCACAGATGTGAGAAGCTGTATCTAAAGATTGCAAGGGAATTAAAATACAGATAGAAAGTGAAAAGCAAATTTCAAAAGGGTAGTATGGTATGTTTCTGTCTGTTGTATGATAGGGATACCTCTCTTGACACCTAAATAAAGAGGGTCACATTCACTGTTGATATAACTCTAGAAATATTAGTAAAGTCATAAAAGAAATTTATATGGCTAAAAGGCTAGTCTCACAGAGAAAACTTGGTGTTTGCAGTCCTAAAATTCCACCACTCACCAACACGTGATAAACTTTCTATTCCATTATCATTAACATGATAATTGTTCTTCCTCTGTGTTATGGTTTTGAATTCTTTTGCTGTGAGTACGCCAAGTCTAATGCTTCTTTCCTTGTGGGAAAATATACATAATTTCCACAAGTTAACGATTTAGCTACCCAATAGGGATTAAAAAAAGGAAAAAAAGTACTTCATAATATTTAGAAATCTTCCAGATTTATCATCTACAGTAATATAGAAGCTCATATGGGACTCTGAAAGATGTAAACATTTCTCCACTCAGCTCTCTCTTCTTTTTTACACGTCCTGGAAACATAAGCAACTTCTCCTCCAAAACAATATCTCCAAATCCAAACTGACTTAATAAGAATTTTTTTTTCTCCTTTCTTGGGAAATGTCAGACTGCTGTGTGTCTTGTGGCATCAAAATTTCAAGCAGGATATCCTGAAAGCATTTTAAAAGCCTACTTAATTCCAGATTTTTTCCCAATAGTTTAATATAGCCCTAGAAACTTAGATTAACATTTAAGAAATTAAATTAATGGTTTAAAAAATGGATATATGCCAGAAAGATGACAATGAAATTTTAAAGAATTACTGTATTTTCATTTACTAGCATTGTTGAAATGGAAAAGAATACTAGTGTGTATCACAGACTTATAAGTCAAAAAGTCATCAATCAATCACAGAGGAATTACTCATTTTTGTGGTCTCCTTAATCCTTAGATATTTGGACAGCAGAACAAAGACTTCAAAAGGAACAGCAGAAAAGTAGTTCCAGTAATTTGGCACAATGAGTGACTGAATCATTGGACTGGACTGACTTTCCTGTGGCTCAAGGAATTTTCCAGAAAACATTTTCTCTGAACACAGGTCTGTGTGTGTGTTCCAGTTCACAGGGTCCTTTTATGTTAAAGGTTCCATTCAGACCTTTTTGCCACATTTTATGAAGGTGCCAGAGAGTCTGAGGAGTGCCTCTGTGGCAACGTAACAGAATCCCCTGTAAACTGCTATATATTATATCTCTCATTTTTTCTTTCTGATATCTTCACAGAAAAAAGAATAGGAGAATGCCTTGATTATTTTTCATGAACAGGTCAGTTTTGATCTCAGGGCAGACAACTATTTTGTAGTGTGGGTATTTCTTCTCATCTTTAAAATATTCTTACAAATAACTAAGAAGTTGCTAACCAACATTTATTGTTTTCTCCTGGTAGTGTATACTGTGGTTCAGAGCAGGATATTGTTCAATACTGAACTCTTCACATGCCATTGTATATCTGTCTAAAATACTTCTTACTGTGGTGAGAATTTACCAAAAGTATATGGATAGAAAATTAACCCTATGGTTGTAAAATAAAGTTAGAAGATTGCAGAATAAAATCTTCTTGTCAAATTGAAATTATTACCCTTTACATACATGCAATTTTAAAATATGTGAGCACAAACCATCATTTTTCCACATAGAACTGAACCTTTAAATTTTCAGGATTTGGTCATTAGTGAAAATCAGATCAACTGCACTGTCCTCCAAGTTTACCAGCATTTTAAATATATCCTAATATATCTTGACTGTCTAGGATGGTTTGAGTACAACATAGCATAGTTATACCTACGTGAACTGGGAGAAACTATTAATGATGAGGTGGAATAGTTACCTGCTCCTTGAGGACCTCTATCATTGCAGGCATGTTTTGTTGGGTTTTTTTTTTGTCATAGCAATTGCAGGATTGGGTCTGTTGCATTTAGTAAAATGCTGCCCATTGAACATCAGCAATATAGAGTATATGGCTTTTTGTCTCCACGGTGAGAAATGATCCTTCCACACAGCCCCACTGATTCCATACAAAGGTATCAGCCCACCTGTATGTCACTGCTTACACAATCTAAGATCTTCAACCTGGCATAATCAGGCATTAAACTGCATGAACTGCTTAAACTGTCTGGCAGATAAAAGGTGTTCCTTTCTCATTCCCTGTACAAGTACAAATATAGAGGCCTGGTTTAACATTAACTTGCAGATTAGGTTTTGTTTCTTGAAAGTGAAAGAAAAAAGCTGATTATCTTGCTTTGCTGTAAAAAAAAAAAAAAAAAAAAAAAAGGAAGGAAACAAACAAAAAACAGGTGGGAGGCCTTCATTAAAGAAAGCCACTGCAATTAATTAATGATCAAAAGGGCAGTGCTGCCAGCCAAGCTTTTAACATGTAATTTTCTAGTATGTGAATACACTCTAAGATCCTTCCTTTGTGAACCAGAAATTGAGTGCTTAGTAGTGACATGCATCATCCTCCCAGACAATAAGCAGCATGTGGTTTCACAAGCTGGGGTCACACCAGCTTGTAGTCACTGGATGTCAATTATTTTCCTTGGAAACAATGACTACCAGCAACATTAAACTCCCAGGCTTTTGTGAGAACACAGAATGCTACCTTGTGAAGGTGTTAGTGATACTGCCTATTGCTGCTGCAGATAATGTGTCTGTCTGTTGCAGTGGGAACAATACTCCTTTTCATCTGCTGCATGCCTAACCTTCTCGATTTGATGTGTGGGTGGAGGAGCCAGGATTAGTGAATCATTCCTGATTAATGGTGATAGCAGCAGCAGCAGTAGCAGTGTCTCAGGCTTAAAGTACTGGTTAGTGCTTGGTATGAGAGGAAGAGCAGTACATAAGTGGGATCACAGGATGCATACCTGACTCAACTAAGCCTGAGATTTATTGCTGTTTCTTAAAGATCTAAGATGTGGAGATATTATTTATGAGGTGGACCCAGTGAAGGAAAAAAAAATGGTTTAGAGCCAGTTTTAGATGTTTTTCTATATACTTCTATTATCTCTTTATTCTCAAAAGTATTTTAGCAGCCTAACCTTAATTTTTCAAAAGCTTATGTTTATGAGGAAGCTGAAATGTTTCTGTTGCCTTCCATCAAAAGATATTTTCTGCACTCATCATTCTAGTTAATGAAATTTCTGGTGACTAAAATATTGAGAGATGGGACTGCTCTGGACCTTAGGTAATCTGAGTTCCCCTTCTAACTTTAAATTTTAAATTATACCAATATTGAAATGTCAGTAGGAAGTAAATATCTAAATATCCACGGAAAATTACTTAGCTTCTTGTCTCTGCTTTAGATAGAAAACTGCAAAGTATTGGTAATTTATTTCCTGGCATTTTTTTTTTTTTTTGTGCTCAGACAGTGAAATCTTTAGAATACTCTGTTTCTCACCCATCTTTACATATAGGAGAAGGGAATCTCCCATCTCACCTAGGGTAATGCAACAAATATCAAGAAAAAAGGGAATAAAAATGGAAAATTGTGTAGGGTAGGTTTGGTCTGCAAGTTTTTAAATTCCTACCCAACTCCCTTATAATCACAAGAGTAACAGTGATGTTAAAAAAAAAAAAAGGAAAAAAAAAGAGAGAAGATAATCCAGTAGATAAACTCAAAACTGAGTCTTTTAGGTTATTTTCAGAGGAGTTTTCAGAACAAACTCAAGAAGCTCTGAAACTTGTCTTGGAAAAGACAAGTGGCAAACAGATGTTAAAGATTACTCAAGTTTCTGCACTCACTGAACCACAGCATAATCTGATTTTGTTGGCCTTTTGACAAAGGTAGGATTTCTGGATCATGCTTTTGTTTAATAAACAGACACCTCTGTTTCTTTTTCTATTAATGAAAGTAACCTCCAGGGAATAAAACTTTTCCAGTGGTAATCAGGCTTGTTTTCAATAAACTTTTGTGCTATATAGAAGCTTATAGAAAAATATTCTTTTATATTTGTGCTAATTTTTTTATTGGATTGTGCCTATGTTTTCTCTCATTCCTTTAAGAGTTGTTAAACCAAGGAATAACTACTGGGGGCATTATTCTTTCATAAATCCATTAATATTCCTCACCACCTATCTTTCTATGTTAATGTAATTTTCAGTAGGTTTGTAATGTTGGCAATCCCGGCATCTCCTAATCACTTTCTATTGCCTGGAATTTACATATCTTTGCAGATGAAATGGAGAGATGTGCTTCTGTGCATCAGGTGAATATAAATGCAGTAATTTTTTGTTTTGTTTTTGTTTTTTTTTTTTTTAACTGAAAGTCCAGTGAGTTATTATGTGCTTTCTGCTTTGCTTTGAGCAGCATTTTTAATGCCTGGATAAATGTAGACAGGAACAGCATCATTTATTCTACAGAGCAAGCATACTACCTATAATACCATGAGAACAAAGATTTCCCTAAGTTCTGATCAATGTTATTCACACTACAGAGAAAAGCTTCCATTCTTTTGTAGACTGTAGCTTAGGTATAAATATTCTGCAAATTTTTCCACTATCACAATATGATCATGGTGATCATGGTGATATTTTCATAGTGGGCAAATAGAGGGAATTAAATTGGTGGTCTTTGCATCAATGGACTTTGATTTTCAATGATTTGGGTGCAAGGTCACAAAGATGTGATACTTTTACAAGCCTGTGGGAGAATATTTGTTAAGGAGGAATCTAGATTCTGGTGCCTTAGCTGGTCTGGGTGTGCATCAGTTGACCATGGAAGGACACTCTGGCAAGATGAGTGAGCAGCTGCTGAGCAGAGGTAACAGGATAAAGAAAATTTTGGAGAAAATCCTTTTTATTTACTATCAATATTTCAGTCCCATGATAAGACCTGAATTCAGGGAATGATCCAAAACCTGCTGTCTGGACATAGCTCTTGATCATATCAAATACTTATTGGAAGTAACTCAAATAAATAAATAAATAAATAAACTGTGGAAATTGTAGTTGAACCAATTGGATAATTTTTTATATCAGTAAATATGCCATTTAGGTTTTTATAATGTCTACATTATTGTGACACTACATCTTTTATAACCAGGTAAAAGGGCATCTAAGCACTTGTCTTTATATATTTCTGAAGTTAGCTGTAAGAAGACTAGAAAGAAAATTTGTCTTTATTTTCTTTTACCATAAATTATAACACACTTTTTCAATTGAGGATAACCTTACCTAGAACTCTGGCCAAAATCTCAAGTTATGTTAATTTGCTAAATCCAGTAGACTTAAACTTCTACTTACAACTTGCAAAATTAAATCAAATATTTTTGTTCATGTAGATCCCAACCTTTAAAACTCTTGTAAGAAGGGATGTTCTTCTCCTTTCTCTTCCCCTTCAAGGACCACTGAAGGAGCTTTCAGGTAAAACCCAATTTTTTTTATAAGATGACACTTTCTGATTATATGTTAGTTCTAATTATCTCTTAAAAACATGAGAAGATTGATTTTGTCCTTATATATGTTATATTTATAAATTGTTATTTATTTTAATCTGTATACGTGCTTGATATTATTACTAGAATCCTTAGGTAAAAGTACAGATTTATTAAACTATCTCAAAATCTAAGGGATGTTTTGTATCTTTTTATGTATTCAAAGAGGACAGAAAATAAAACAACTTGAAAAGTTCACAGAAAAGTCTTCCAAATTCAGAGCAAACAATTTTCAAACTATTTAAAAAGATGTAAAGAACAAATAAGAAAATTGTCTAGATTGCCAAATCACACACCCCAGTTTCAGATACACATTTGTTCACTAAAAGTAAAACTATTTATAAGTAAAGACAGGAATTTAAGCACACAAGTGAAACAGGCAAATAACCTACTTATTGTGCACTCATAAATGTGTAGCCAGAACATGGAAGATGTTATTCAAAGTATTATTCAAATGCTTCTCTAAATGTTATAGTACTTCACTACTTAAGAATTAAAATATCTGAGATTTTTTTCTAAATATAAATAGACAATAACATAGTAGTAATAGATGCTAACCTTCAAAAGTACTTAAATAGGCTATTACAGGATACAACTTTGAAATGGCCATCACGATAAGGTAAATGACAAAAAGAAGAAAAATGTTTTTCCATGATCCTATAATATTGAGGCCTTCTGTTTCTCTTTTTTTTCCTTCACAATTTCTTCCCTGTGAGAATACATAAATTCCCTTCTCAAGGGCATATGACTTGCTAGTTTAAAGAATCCTAAGTAAGTAATTCTGGGTCAGGAAAGACTATTATCTACTTTATGACAGTAGCTGATAGCATTCCTCAAGCAAGAAATATAAAACATACAGTAATGCATACCCATCTTTCAGCACTGTGGTTTAGAAACTTTTCAAGATATGGATATCATCTTTTTTTTTTAAACTTTAAACAGTTTCTACTTCATTACCATGTTTAATTGCTTTTTGTATCTATTTATAATTTGCCATTAACTACTTCCTTTAGCTACAAGTCTTCCACTATCTGACTGCAGTGTGGAACGAGCATTTGTTTTTGTTTTACGTAGTGACTTTGCTTTGATTTAAGTGCCTTCCTAATCACAGATATTACATAATCACTTGGTTTCTGCACACCTCATGTGTAGTTGTTTTCCCTTCACCGTTTCTTTTAAAAGTTGAGGTCTATTTTTCCTTACTCATGGAAAATGAAACTGTTTCCTCTGTAACTTTTTGTGTGGCCGGGTCCAAGTTCTCACTACTCAGCAGCAAAGACACAACATAGATTTGTGCAGTTGTGTAATGATGCATAGTGTTTAATTCTCTACTCTCTTTGAATAATTCCTTCATTTTGTCTATTTTTGGGTTAATTCTGTTCACAATGATTCTCACATCCCTTTCCTATTTAAATTAGGTATCTTAGAACTTATCACCCAGTGCATATGTTTAGGACTGGTTTTCATCATGTGTGTAACTTTGAAGTTATCATTTCTGAATATCATCTACCATTTTATGAGTTAATTTCTTGATACCATGATAGTCTCTGTAGCACTTTAGAGTCAGCTGTTTTTATTGTCCTCTGTAATTTTGAATAACCAGGAAACTTTGTCTTCTCACTAATTACCCCCTTCTACATACTGTTTTTCAATATGGTGAACAGCAAAAGTCCAGGCAAAAATCCCCGTGAGATGTGTCTGAAAAGTGATAATTTATTTACTCATTTCTTCCCAAGTGCTTTATCTATTAAGCCCCAAGTTCTTAGGAGCCCTTACTGTGTGATGTTGCCCACTGTTAACCCATAAGTAGTGCTATATACCTGTATAAAATTTATATTGTGTGAAAATTGACTTGTGATGATACCATATGACAGCGAGGCATTATTAGTGTTTCTGCCTTGCCAAAATATGTCTAAAAAACCACAGTAAGTACAAAATATTTATTCTTTCCCTTTGGGGTTTGATGAAATGCTGCAGTCCTGAGTGTCTGCATCCTTGAGAACGCTCTAGCCAGAAGGACACCCTCTCTTCTTTATAGGGTAAATGATGACTTCTCAATATTTTTGCTCATATGTTTATTCTGTTGTTCCTTCTTTTTCTGTCCCTAACAATTTTCTGTTATCTGCAACTGACCCATTTACAGAAACAAAAATTTGTTTAAAGTGCAGAATCCAGAAGGATAAAGGAATTATTTTTCTGAACTTAGGCATTTTCACAGCAATACTACTGGCAGAAGTCAGACAGGATTGCCTCTACTGTCCCTGAATATTCAAAAATAACAAAATGTGGTCCTTGTTATAGAGCAATCATGGTTCTATACAGAATGCGTGGTCTTATTCCTTCGCGCTGCATTCTGTACATTACTTATTGCTTACCCTGTGTTTATCTGCATTCTAATTTGTGTTTAATAAAAAGATTCTTCCATTTCCTCAAAAGGCATTTAATTGAAGTGAAGGTGACCAGCAGGTGGTTTGCATAAAATTTCATTAGCCTCTTAGATTGTTTTTGACACCTTTATGAAAGAATGCTTCATTACCATGCAAATGGTCATTGGCCCTGCTTCCAAGCTAATCACCATATAGCATAACATGCATATCACAATGTTATATTCTGTATGATTTATATGATTGCTTCAGCTAATTTCAGAGTTATAATGGCTCACTTAAATAACTGTAGAATGGCAAGCATCTCATGTAAGTCATATCCAATTGTGTCATTAAGAGTATCCAGTACAATCCAGATAAGAGAAGAACCAAGGAAAATGTATTTTTTTTTATGTTCTTAACCTTCCTGATAAAGAAAGTGATGATTTTTCTCCAGCTTTGAGATGACATTATGGAAACTCAATACAAAAACAAATATTACCTTTCATTTCTTTGGTTATCTCTCATGAATACAAATAAATGAAGTTCTATTTTACATACAAGATTGTAGCCCAATGATTTATACAACTTCCAATAATTAAAATTTTAAAAATATTTGAAAATAGATTTTTTAAAATCACCATTTCATTTAGTTTTTATTAATTCTCTTTTTTTCATATTTCTGACATATTTTAAATATCAGACTTTAGTCTTCATTTTTGCTGTAATTTCTAGTTTGTACATTAAGCAATAGAAAATTTCAAGTAATTTTCCACAGTCTGGTTGGTGTTTTTCAAAGCATGCATAGTTTATTTACATCTTCTTGTGTAATATTCTAATTTTTCTGAATGCTGCTCTGAAAATATCTTTTGAACATGGATTCAGTTTATTTCAAGTAATACAAGCTACACATACAAGAAAATACTGCAAAAGTAGTGTGACTTTTACTGGAAAAAAATTTCCTCTTGGCAGAAGTTATTTAGAGAAATTATTTGAAGGTATAGACTGGAAGTTTTGGGTTGTTTTTTGTTTGGTTTTTTTTTTTTTTTAATAACTGGCATCCACTTACAGCAAAGCATGGAAATATGCATGTTTTTGTGACATTTTGTTTTTGCAAATAATTAAAATGGAGCTTGGACCTGCAGGTATCCACTATTAAGGCCACTGGATGTTTCAACCCCATTTTAGCAAGTACTGCAGTGATGCCTGGAAACTGACGCTGAAGTTGCATGCAGGTAAAAAAAGACTCAACAATACCATGATTGTTGCTCCTCTCCCTCTCCCTTCCCCTCTCCCTCTCCTCTACTTTTCCCTCTACTTTTCCCTCTACTTTTCCCTCTACTTTTCCCTCTACTTTTCCCTCTACTTTTCCCTCTACTTTTCCCTCTACTTTTCCCTCTACTTTTCCCTCTACTTTTCCCTCTTTTTTTCCTCTTTTTCCTCTAGGTGTACATTTCCCCAAACACATTTACCCATCTTTGGAAGGAGGACTCTTTTTGCAGATTCACTACTATGCATTTCCAAGTCCCAGCTAAGTGGCCCAGCAGGGTTTGAAGTGAGAGGAGCAGACTATTAGCATGAAACTAATTGAAAATTTTCAGTGTTAGCAAGCCTCTAAGAGAGAATAAATTAGCTAGATGAAAATATTGCTGTCATAACAATGGTTGCTGCAACTACTGCTACTACAAACAATTTCTGACTTTAACAAGCGGTGTCATTTTTTCTGAAATTCATATATTGTTATGATAAGAAATAAAATTATGTGACTTATTTTGACATATTAATTACTCAATTACTGGCATAAATCTTGCTGTAGATCGTGGAAAGAAGTCTCAAACCCAAGATTTAAGCTTCTGAATTTTTTTGACAGCTTAAAAAAATACATCAAATCTCTAGCCTTTTTTAAATTAAGTTTAAATATTTAATGTCTTTGAGTTGTTTGCTTACTGTAACAGTGCAGACTAGTTAGACAGTACGGAATAAGTGTAATTAATAAAAATCTCAGGAATACAAATACGACCTGATCCATATGAACTTCATTTTCCTTAATTAGTAATTTACAAACACTCTCTTTTATAAACAGACACTTTCTATGTTTTTACGTATTTTTTTCCTGAAGAATCACAGCGTTGGACTATAGTTAAAAAGGGATGGCAGTTTCAAAATTCTACAGTGTGCATCATAAAGTTCCAGCTAGTGAGCTTCTCTTTTATTAAGAAAGAGTATAATTTAAAATAATTCTGCTGGCCCAATGGGTAATCCAGAATATGAAGAATGAAGTGATTTTTTCTCATAGGTCATTTCAACTTTCTGCACCTCATAGGCAAATCTATAAATTTCATGAAAATACAAGTGGGCACTGTCAGACTCTAAATATCTTTCTCATTTTGAATCATCGATTTTGAATAGTACTAAAATATGGTACAGTTCTGTGAGTATCAGTGAAAGACATTGGCATATTTAAAATATTCTGGCATTCTACTATTGATTTGTGTTATTTGTAATAATATAATATGCAGACTACATGACAAAGCATGTTAAATGCACAGTATAATCTGTACCATGCAGTTGTACAATTCATGAAAAAAGAATCCCCACATGAAACAATGGATCTGTATCACCAACTTACTGCAGAAGATAAAAAGCTGACTGGAGCACTTGTGTAGCAATTCAAAGCCAGCTGGAAGTCTAAAATCATGCCTCTGTTGTAAGTGCCTGTAGATCCTGATGGTAACTACAGCATGGTAGTTAACTATTAAATCAATGGAAACAGTATTGCTCCCTCCCAATCTGCTTCTCCAGACTCAATTTTCTGGCTTCAGTCTTGCCTTGACTGAGCTTCAGGAAACCTGTTCACTTTAGAGAAACTATCTTCCGCAACTACTGCCCAAACCAAACACAGCATACAACACTCAACTAGTGCTTTTCACCAGAAAAGGCTGCAGTGACATCTGTTACTGCAGCTTCTGTTTTGGTTTTCTTTGTTAGTTCTTGATAGTGAAACTCTTTAGACAGTTTAGACACATTGTATGGTATCGATCAATACAATGTGTGGAATCAGATGGTCAAGTTAGGCACAGAAGTACAGATACAAGGTTAAATATTATCAGTTTCCCTTATATTTGTTTAAAACTCTTAGTTTCCTGTCACAGTTTGGACAGGTGTTTACCAAGAAAGGCAGGAGCCTCCCTTGGAATAAGAAATGTGAGCCCCCCTTCCCTCCAAATTTGTAATATTTTGAAATTAAGGGGCTCTCAGCCAAAGATAGGGAATAGGAATAACAGATCTTTACTAAGTATTTGTATGAGGTAAACAGGCAACAACTGTACCGGTGACACCAAACCAGAACCAGAGAACCCACTGGCAGCTGCTCTCAGGTGTCAGGCACCTTCCCCTTGGTGCAGTTCCAGTCCTGGCCGGCAGGGGCGCTGTGGCTCCGCTGGGCAGGGCAGGTGCGATGGTTCCCCCGCGGCTGCAGGGGGCGNGGCTGTGTCCCAGCCCCCACCAACTCCACCCCCTGCGGGGTCTCTGTCCCTCCCTGAGAAACCCCAGACAGGGAGGTGCCGCACCCACATGCCCGCCGGGCTCAGCCATTTCTATTGTTTCTCCTTAAGTATCATATTAGCATTTCTAAGGAGAAAAAAATTTCTCTAAAAAAAGTCGACATTTCCACAAGTACTTATTCCCTTATTCCAGAAAAATCATGAGTTGGAACAGTAGCAGAGATTCAAATGAGGGTAATGTAGAGCCACAGTGACTGGTTTCAAGATGTAAATGTGTATTTGCAGATTTGTTGAGAGCAGAATTCAGTTTCACTTTAATCGTAAGAAAAAAATTAAATAATATTTATATATCATATACCTAGCCTATACCTGATTTTCCTGCAGAAACATCATGAGGTATAGATGACACAAAGTGTTTTTACTCAAACTTCTGTCTTCTTGAGGACCTTGAGGAATACCATTTTCTCACAGTTTGGAGCATGGAAAAAGACAAAAAACCACTTCATATTGGCTTAACTAATCTGAAAAATTCAAGGTCTCATCTCCCTTCAAAACCAGCGTGAAGCATCTCAAGAGTGTGTGTGAGAGGAGAAATCCCTCAGTACTGTACTTCTAAATCAGAGGATTCTGATAAGAAGTTCTAGTATTATTAGTTATAATTTGACCTTAAACTTTTCTAGGATCACAGCAGCTGTACACAAACCACAAACTTCTAGCTAAATGCTGCAATGTAGCCTTTGATATCTTTCTCTTCATGATTAATTTAATCTATTAATTAATTAAGCATTTTCATATTTATAATTGAGTGGTTATGCATGGGTAATCATCACATTACTACTTAAGTACCATAAACTCCCTCATTGAAGATTTTTTGTCCTTTTTTCCCCCTTTTCAAATGCACTGTGTCTGTACGTAGCATTATTCATCAAATAAAAATAGTAAGATAAATATTTATGTCCTAATGTTCCTTAATTTAAATGACATTTTCTTTTATATGTTTAAATTTGCATTTACTGTGTGATGTTGAGTAGCCATTATTTCCTGACAAACAACACATTAGTAGTCATGGTTGATGACTAAATCCAACTTAATCCTAAATTGCTTTAAATTTTACAGAAAAGGTTGCAACCTTAGAAGTTAGTCAAACCAAATTTATAAAATGCATGATGTATCATATTTTCTCTCACAGCATTGCCTCTAACTTGTATTTCCAGGGCTGCACTTCTCTTTTCCCTTCAGTTGACATCCACATGTGATGTCACGGCTGCATAAGCGTATATCCACCCTATTGCCAGGCAATTTTTCCCAACATCAATCTGCCTTCTGTGTTTGCTGCTACCCACAGTTGCATCCAGCTGTTTATATGGTGAACTGGGGAATTGATCCAGCTGTAACAGAGCTCAAACATTTTTTTTCAGAGATAATTTAGGATAAATGAGTTCATCAATCCAATCCATTCTGTGGCTGTATAAACACTTGTGTCAGCTCTGAGCAGGGGCTGCTGCAGCAGGAAGACCTGGGGGATGAGGGTGGGCTGCTGAGGGATCATAGCCACAATGTCCAGTACTCACATTCATCTGCAGCATATCTGGGATAAATGATTACCTCCTTCTGATGAAGGCCAGTTTTCATAATTATGCTCCATACATATATTTTGCAAGGAGCCATTTCATCACTTTTATTTACTGAAAACTTAAGACTTACCTTTTTCTTCCAAATGAGAAACTGGTAGCTACAAATCTCACAAGCCCAAGAGGTACCTGCTTTTCTTACATTTATTTATGAACCACTTTGTGCCCTGATCTTGCCTCTGGATCTGCTAGCTTGGGCTTCAGTGCCTGTCACTTAAATGAGTAGTTTCACAAAGGCCCAAAAGGCCATGACAGTAAATGAAGATGAGAAGAGCTTTAAGCAAGACAGAGTTAAAGAAGTAAAAATGCTGTCATAGCTTCAGCATCTTTTTTATTTTCAACCACTGAAAATACTTTCCCATACTTCTCTCTAGAATATACTCTGTTGAAATTAAAGAGGATAATTTTAATGGTTGGTCTTTCTGTTTATATCTTCTGTCAAAACAGCTGAATAGCATGTTTGAATGCTAGATTTATGTTTCTGGAATAAACTTTTAAGAAATCCATTTATTTGTTACTTTCTAATTTTGGAAGAAGTGTGAATGCTGTCCTGTAGATTTATCTTTTGCTGAGAGATATCTAGCTTGTAGCCTTTACTGCTCATTTTCCATATTGCCTATCAACAGTTCAATTTCATTATGCTGGTTTTGAGGAAAACTGAACACCAGCTTGTCACAGTAATGCCTACTGTAAGCAGTAAGGGAACTGGGCTCAGCACTTGGGTGTCTTCCTAATGCAGTATCAAAGCAATAGCTCTAGAAAGCTGAATTAGAGCTGCTAGTTGAAGCAGAACACATTTCCCATTCTCTCTACATTATTCCTGTAAATGATATCTTTTACAGGCAGTGCTCTCTGGAAGAAAAATATTATACTGTTCTTGTGTCTGGGTTATGTATTTGTAAAACTACTCAGGCAGAAAGAGAAGTTGAATATTTCAGTATCTGTCTAGCTTTACTTCATGGATACAGGGGAAAAAAAGCATTGAATGAAGGGTGCTACATTTCTTTCATACATACTAGTGCAGATTTCTGAGATACCCTTCTAACAAGGAGTGAAGGTGCAGCAGTTGTGTTTGAAAATACTTGCACATCTGGCAATGGTGTATCAAAATTCCTTGTTTGTTAACCCAAATCCTTTGCACTGAAGTTTTATAAAAAAATCAGGGTGCATGTCTTTGCTGAAAAATACTTTCCCTGCAGATATGCAGAGTAGAGTCTGAATAAATCAGCTAGAAGAACCCAGAAATATACAGATATAAACACTGCACATTAATTGATATTTCAATGGCTACCTCTAAAATCGCAGAGTAAGTTTTTCACACTAAGTAACGGAAGTAATGATTACAGTAAGTACATCATGCTATCTCCCAAAAGCTGAACCAGAAGAGCTAAGGGTAGAAAAGTTTTAACTTATTTGTAAAATTCATCCATATAAAGTCAAGAGATATGACTTTTCTAATGCATTTTATATTAGATCCATATTTCGTGGATGTAGAAGAAAAATCGTGGGAGAACCCAAGGCCCTTTCTGATGCTAAGCAAAGTGTTACAACTAACATTTATATACAGGATAATTATTAAAGGTAGAATTTTGTCTTGATTCAGTTCTGTGAAAAGTTCCTTGAGTAGTTCCTAAAGGGAAGTCTTTGATTTAAATAAATATATTTTTAACAGTATAATTTGAAGTCCTCCATTTCTGAAAAAGATTGTTTCTCTTCAATACAAATACACAAGATTAAAAAAAAAAAATCTGTCATTCTCTTATGTTTATTATGTTGACTGCCCCCATTTGTGACTTGGGAGCTGTTGCCCTTGTCCTGTATGTCTGTGTCCTAAATGGGTGTCAATGACACTCTGATTATCAGCAGTCAACATTTTAGAGGCATTACCATAAGGAATTCATTATACTTCTATTCAAAGACTACATTGACACAAAATGAAGTTTATTATTTTTATTATCATCATCATTATTATCATTGTTATTATCATTGTGATTATTATTGCTTCAAGGTTTGACAACTGAGCTGCAACATCTGATATGTTTTCTTTCTGATTGCTTAGAAGATCTTTTTTCTACTCCTCTCCACATTTCAAAACAATAAGTAAATTGGAATCTGTATTTGAACTAATAATCATCCCCTTCAACTTGTGATAAATGCTTTATGGAGATTGTCATGGCTTAGATTCAGTTTTGAGATCTGTCTAATAACCAGTACTTGTTGCAGTCCATCTTCAAAACTCAGTAGGGTTGGGACTTAACTGCTCTGAGACAGTACAAGTTTATTTTTGTGGTGAACAGTTGTATGATTACATCAAATTTCATATTCTTTACTCTCAGCCCCACTCCACTTTCCTTCTATTCCATGGGAATAATTGGAAAAACAAGCAGCAAAGGAGAGGATTTTTTTTTTCAATAAGATAAATACATGGTTTGTGGTCTCAAGAAATCTAAAACATGACTCCATAGAAGTGAATTCCTCTCTTGGAGTATGATAGAATTTTGGAGTATTTTATTATCCTATCACCTAGTTTAAGTGTAAGTAAAACAACTTCCAAAATTATGCCAGAGTAAAATATAAATAAATCTAATTTGACCTCTTAAAAGAATTAACTGTTTTCTGAAAGCTTTGGTCTCAAACAACCTAATACCAGAGAAAGGTTGTTACCTTTTTAAGTCCTACTCCATTCTCCTTTCCCAACACCTCATCAACCCAAATTAAACAGCGTAGGGAGATAACATTTGAATTTCTATTTATGCATGTATTAGAAAGTAAAAGCAAATAAATAAATAAATAAATAAATAAATAAATAAAACTTCAGGTATTCTCTTAACATAGATTTACTTCGAGTTTATTGAGTCAAAGTGCTGATAATACCATACTGAAATGCACAAGTCAGCTCCGTGCAATATGTTTATATAGTAAAGAGGAGGTTTATATGTATGTATAAATATATATTTAGTCCGTCTGGGTATCTAGACTTCATTGTGAAAGGTCACAAAGAGACAAGATTGGACATAGGAGCTATAATTCTGAGGAACTGATTACAAGAACTAAAATCCAATAACTTAATTTAGATATATAAATGTCAAATAGTAATATATTCTTTATTTTCTTTCTACCCTCCATTCCCGTGGTTTTCATCAGCATTTTTTGCCTTGTATAATTATTAGGTGCTTTGTCTGTATCTAGACTACAGTTTTTAAAACCACTCCAAAATAATGATAATGCCAACATTATCATATTAATTTAGGCATTTTATCAACCCAAAATCACCTTCTAAGCTTGTCCATATTGATACCCACCCTACACTTAATCTAAACTTAATCTGAGCTTTGAGCAGATTTACAGTGGAGTATTGCTAGCCCTTCAGCAGAATTGATCTTGTCCTAATCTTTTCCTGTACTTGTCATTAAATACTTCATATTCTTTACAATTTGAAAGGTTAAATTCTAGCATTTCTGGAGTACAGTTTGTGGTTTGTTTGGGTTTTGTAAATTCAACTTTAGAATTCTTTTTCCATGTCTTAATTGTTGGGCTATTTGTAAGAAACATATAGTTATTACAGTTATATACTGGAGTTTATTTATATTTTTTAATGGGTGAATGTTTAGCATCTTAGGGAGCAGAGAATGTTTTTCAATGGCATAGTAGAGTTTTCCTTCATCTCTAGAATCTCCACTGCTCATTTACACTACACGCCTGGTAACTTTTTCAACTTACCTGAAGGGTACTTCTGCTGAGTAGAGGCACTCCAAGGCAAAATCAATCTTCCTAATGGTGGAGAGAATTGTGCCACCTTAGTTGGTATTACAGGTTATTTAGTATAAACATATGTGTTCCCATTAAGGGCCATCCACATTCAACTAAAATGAGTCACTTGTGTAAGAAGTTTTGTTTATAAATCTGAGACTAATTTCCCTAGTCAATTCTGTATGTGCCATGTGGTATAAAACCGTATAAATGTCAGTGTGCAGCCTCACAATGCATTTCTCTGAGAGCAAAATGTAAAGTCATTATGCAGTATATTTCTCAGCAGAATTATAAATAAATAGAACACGAGAAATAAAATAAGTTTGAGGTGAAAACTTCCACTACTTATCACTCAGTTAAAAATGCAAATATTTCTTCTGTAACAGCAAGCCATTCACATAGTGATTATATTAATATACAGTTAATGCAGATTATATTAATTATGTGCATAGATATTTAAGCTGTTGGTTGAATGGATCCATTCCCCATGGCTTTTATAGTTGACTATATATATATATATGTGACCACATGCACAAGACTGTATGTACCATGGTTGTCTTTGAAAGAACATTCTTGCACAACACAGTGGGATGGAGTCAGTCAGGTTTTTCAACTTCATTGAAGGTGCCCTCTTTCAAGCTAGAGTCACTTTCATCTGTAATAGTCAGATAGGAGAGTATTGCATTTCAGAAAATGTTTGAGCTATATTTTTGGTTGGCTTTTATGTGCTAAAATCTGTGGAATTTTCCTGAACCTGCCTGAGCATCTTACAGTGCTCAGTGTTCAACCAGCTACAACTGCACCAGCACTGTGTGATGAGAAGGACAAGGCTGGAGAAGGAAGGAGGAAGGGGATAGGGGGATGATACAGGCATGAAAATCTGGGCTCCTCACATCCATTCACCTGCAGACCCCATGATGTCCTTCATGACCTGGCTGCAGCAGCAGTGCCCCAGTGTGCCCATGTGTTGTGGTGACATCTCACGCCCACTGGTGGGCTGATACCGGAGTGTAAGAGTCCCCTTTTGAAAAATCTATGAAAATACTGCTCCCATTGGAATCTTGTAACTCTATATAGCTTCCATACAGGAATGTAACTCAACCTCTATCTCCCTTCCCCCTTTTCCCCACTGGCAGTTGTTTGTGACCCTGCACCCTCCAGGACTCCTTCATAAGTCCCCTCCAATTGGAAGCTCTCCCTCTTCACCTCTGAGTTTCCCCCAGTAGGGCCTCCTTCCCCTGGGTCATATGAATAAAACCTTTGGAAACTCATGTGAGGAGCCTCTTCTCTCTTCTCAGCGATGTTGAGGCACACCAACCCTGTGTGAGGGTGGCCATGTGATCATCCATCACATAGGTGAGGAGAATCCAGTTGCAGAGGTAAAACCCTCGCCAGAATTTCCTCCTCAAAGGGAGTTCTTGGAACAGGCACTGGTTCCCTCATCTGCCACCCACACAGCGCGTACGCCCGTGCACACTCTGGATGCAGCACACAGGGAGTGTCCTCAGCTATGGTCCTGGCACACAAATCATTGTGCTGTCTTCTCACCCTGTGAGCTGTCCCCTGACCTATTGCTGTGACACTGTCCTAGAAGCCAGCTCAGGGCATTGCCTGACTCCTTGTATTAGCAGCACTGTAAGCACAGGTTTGCCAGAATTAGCTTTGTTAGCACAGGACTGGGGCTTTGGCAGCAGTGAGTGTACAGTCTGGAAGGAGCTTTCCTTTCCACCAGATCATTTTCTACTTGTATTTCTGGTGAAGGAAAGGAGATCCCCATTGCACATGGGGGCTGTTTCTTATTAAAATTTAACACATATGGGCAGTACCTGCCAGCAGGGAGAGCCTGGGCTTGGACAGGTACCAACAGGGACTGTAAGGTGTAAGGCCATCACGGGTCTCAGTGGTATCTGGCATATGAGCCACAGCATCCATCTATGAGGCTGGCTAGCCACTGTAGTGTGTTTGACTAGAGTTGTCTGGCAAATTTGAATCTCTCAGTACTTGTGGTTACAAGTGCTGAAGTGTGATGTCAGATCAGAGGCTCCAGATGAAAGCACCACTCAGAAGCCAAACCACTGAGAGAGGGATTGCAAATATTAGGGCCTCTGCTGAGCGTATGTATATCATCTTTCATGGGTCTCATAGAAGAGTTTTGGAGAGCAGAAACCCCAAATTGTTGTGACAGCAGAGGCAGTGTAGAAAATGGAAACTTCTGGGCATACGCACCTTGTAGTGGGGAGCTTTGGATGGCACTGAAAGCTGGCCTGTTTGTAGATAAACAAGGGTCATATACTAAAAGGAGCTGAAATGTGAAGATGAGCTATTGTAAACCTCACAGACCTGCTTCTTGGGATAAGTCTGCACTGTCCAGGAAAACTCCTACAACTCTTATTCCAAGGTTGAGTGCACCCATGAAGTCTGTGGGCCTGCAGAGTCTCCTGTCAGGGGGAGCAGCTAAGTCACTTTTGTTACACTATTAGGTAAACCTTCAAACCTAGGCTCACTAAGCCAATGAGAAATCTTGGCTTCTATGTGCTGATTGAAGTACTACAAGAAAAAAGTGCAAGAAAATCCAGTGAAATTCTTCTTTATTTCTGGCACCTCTGTTTAAATCTGATCACGTCCTACACAGACTCTCTTATATGCTATCAGTTCTGCAAGTTCATACTATTCCTGTAATCCATACAAAACTTTATATGACAGTATTTGATGTCAGTCTTGAAAGAGGAGTCAAATAAAGACAGTACATACCAGAATACAGTTGTTAGTTGCAGCTCTCAAGGTTATAAAATCACTGAAAAAAGGAAATGTTTAAATTAGGGTTGTATTTTTGTTGTAAAAAGTATGATATAATTTTTGCTTTACTTACTTGCCACACTATTTTTTTTTCCAAAATATGATTGTATCACTGAATAAAGAGGCCTTTCTTACAGATGAATCAGAGTAATATATTCAAGGCATTTTTTCCCCATAGTTGCAAAAAAAAAATACTGCAAAGTCATGCTGTAAAGCCCTGCTTGGGGAGTTTATTTAAAAGAGACTTAAGGTACTTCTTTTACCTGAGGTGGTGCAAAGGAGAACTCGATAAAAGTTCTCAGGTGGTTAGAGAACCAAACTGTAATGGCAAGCTTTAATAGATCAGGAACTTAGCAAAATGTAAAGCAAATATTCAATCAAAATAAAGCATTTCACAAAGCATTGACTTAGCAAACTCAACCCATTCAACCTTAAATTTTTCAGATTTCAAGAGGAAATTAGCAGAAGACAAGAAAGAGAGAAAAGGAGAGATATAGGTACCACCCTTGGATCCAGCATTGTCTCAGATGCCATAAAATCCAAGGAAAATAGGAACAAACCATGTGCATCTTTGTGCAATGGTTTTTGTCTGCTCTGGCCTCCTGTGGCCACCCCTTCCCTGCAGGTGGGGCTTCTGATCATCTGGCCACTCTGGGGCTACACTGAGGCTCCAGAGGTTGGCTGTGGGGATTGATTCAGGTTTGCCAGTGGCAGAGCTGCTCTAGGGGCTCCAAAGGACCATCCCACTTTTACAGAACTTGCTTTGCCCCCTCCCTCCCCCCGCTCTTCTTTGGTTCCAGTAAACATTTTCTCCAGTCTCACACATGCAATTAAAGACTGCCATAAAACATTTGTTGAAAAGGCAACTTCAATTATGATATTTCTTAACTTTCTATTATTAAATTAAAAGTTCTTAATGTACTCAGAAAGTAGCTTTTTCTTGTGCACTTATTTCCCACTTTAGCTTTCTTTTTGTTTGGTTTGCTTTATTATATAGTCAAAATGAATTTAGTTTGCCTAATTAGAATACATACAAGCCTATAGCATCTTTAGAAATGGAGAATTTTCAGTTTAAATGTGCAATAATTAAGAGCAAATAGGACTGAGTATTTAAAATAGTGACAGCTCTGTATTTTAAATTGTTAGTATGCTGTTGTTTGGTTATAGAGAACAAGAAAGGAAAGCTGGAAAGGTGCCAATAAAAACATACTTGCTGAGAATTTTACTTTCATCTCAAAGATCAAAGGAACCCAGGATCTTCAGCAAGAATTCAGAATGAAAGTGATGAAATTATAATGCATATTGCAGATGATAAGCAAAGTAATTGTTTTGCAATTTGTGGGAAGGTGGAGAGCTTTTGTGAGAGAACAAATTAAAATATAACATGAAGTCAAACCAAATGTTTAGAGTCTGTCAGAGGTTATATCTTGAAATGTGGAAAGATAACAGCCACTAGATATATTCTTCAACTGAAACCATACTCATATCAAAAATATGGATGTAGTGTTACATAACTGACACAACTGGGGACATCTAATCTTACTAATGTCTCCATAATTAGTACATACTGTAAAAACAAAGGAATAAAGAGCACAGTTTGTATAATGACTTAGACTGTTCAACCCTGACTCTTGGCAAGAACTTACCCAAATATTTCCACTGTGTAATCTCTCAGAAATAATCAATGCATAATAGAATTACTTCCTTTTTAACAAAACAGTTTGACCATTTCTAATATTTATTACACAGCTTAGTCAAGAATGCCCATACATACCAGAGAAGGTCACAGTTTTTGCATTTGCTCCCAGTTTGTCCTGCCTGAAACTGGAATGGGAAAATGTGGTACAAGGGCCAATATGCCTCTCTCCCCCACAGTATTATAACAATGGTGGTGATAATGAAAAGATGTCAATCCATTCTAAAATGGACAGAGGTTTAAGACAGGAAAGATTTCTAAAAGCAAGCCTTCTGCACCTGTGCTGAAAAAGGAGGTTTAAAGTAAATCCAGGGCTCTACATCAGCAAATGTAAGTGCTGTACTTCTATTGACTCGGAGAACTGCTCCTACTTATGCCAAAAGTTAATTTGTCTTCAAAGTACAATTCAAAGGTTTGATCTCCCACTGTTGAATGAAGAAATGGAGTTAAAGGATTAAATTTATTTTCCCTTTCCACTGATTTTTTTGTAGCTCAGTAATTCTGAAGGATTTGGGGTTTGCTCATAACAGCATGAGCTTCTTTACATTACAGAACTTTATATTATATCCCTAAAACTTCAGAGACTAGTTGAATGACTTAATCTTGATAGTGGCTACTGTCCTCACAGTAAGAATACACACATTATTCATAAACTGCTCTCACCAGATAGTAATTTTGTTTGTGGTTTGTTTTAAATGAGCTGTTTAAAATTCTGTAATTAATTCGGTAAACACGGCAAAAATGACAGATGGTTATGATAAAGGAACTTAATGCCTCATGGAAGCAAGTCAAACCACAATCACTAACAGATGTTTTCTGCAAAGCTAGATTTTGTGTGTGTGTGTATACACATTGCACATATATATATATGTACATAGCAGAAATATGGAATTTTTTATATGTATTTATGTGCATGTCTATCTTCATGCATAAATGTTTTTTCCCCGCTTTCCCCACACTGTTGCACTTGCAATGTTCCTTAGTGCAGTAATGACCACATTTATTCCTACAGTCATACAAAAGACTTCTATCAAGGACAATTCCTTGAATTCTTGTTTGTTTACAAATCATTTACACATAGCACTTTTGGTGACTTGTTCATAAGTTAGAAATATATGGTTCTCATTGTCAGGACAAAAAATCAAATCAGTAATTTCCAAAATTGTTTTAATCCTATATAAAATTGGCTTCTGAAATGTAGTTACTAGAGTACAACGGTGGAACTGATTAGGTGTTTAACAGTAGCCAAAATAATTGTTACCTTGCCAGATATAAGGTAACACCAGCATAGAGTCAGTGAGGTGACAATACCATGGGCAATCGTTTTTCAGCATTATCAATTGAAGATCAAAGCACACACAAAGTCACAGTATGCTGCAAGAAGGTTCCGGGCTTGGAAGATCAGAATTCCAGAGGTTTGAAGTGGCTGCCTGTACTTTGCAGACTCTGGGTGTTCTGAACTGATGTGATTTCCTCCGTGACTCTGGACTCTTCCAGCACAGACAGGGTTCACTACTACCCATGAAGATCTTTTTATCCACATACAATGACACTGAATATCCATTTGTGATGTTGGCCAGAAGGAAACAGAAATTAATGTTGTAATTTAAATTCTGACACTTCTAAATCTGAAGAACTTACTTAAGCTACAGATAGAATGCAAGCTGCTAGCTATCAGAGAAAAATACAATCAGTTAGGAATCCTTTTGAGGATCATGACAAAAATTAAGTAAAGAACTCTTTAAAAGCAATTGTCAAATATGTAAGTTAAAAAATGCATGTCTGGGTAAGGGTCTTCAGGTGTTTTACATTACAGTCATTTATTTAATTTATTCATGTATCACAGGGAAGTGCTCAGGGTTTACTTCAGAGAGCAAAAATTAGTTTTTAGTATCTTTATATTGTTACAATGCTGCCTTTACATGGTTTCCCTGCTTTTTTTTGTCATTTCTGTGATGCACAGAGTAATCAAACCCTCAAGGAACTGAGGAGAGTTAAGAATCTGTAAAGTTATTTGGTGTCCTAAGATAAGAAGTTCAGTATTACAGCGACACAGTGTATAAGAGAACAGTGAGGTTATGAAGTAAATACTTTATTCAGGATCTACACATGCAATAAGCTCATCTGCAGTAAATTCACAGGAAGTGCTGCCCAACTTTGAAGAGAAATTTAATGGCAATGCTCAAACACCAAGGGCGGCAAAATCACAAAATTATTGCTATAAATGAGCAGAGGAAGTGGGATGCTGAATAGTGAGAGCTCATTGTCTCTGAGCTTGCATAACCAGCTCCTTCTGGCTCTTAGCTTAATCATTAGCCCAAACATTATGCTGTTTTGTGATGTGGATCCTATCTGGATTTCTAGCTTAGTTTTTGTCATGCAAAAGATGCTGCAAGGCTTGAAGTAATCTTACTGAAATGAATAACTCATTTGAAAGTGAATGGAATAGAGACCTGTCTTGGAAACGCTTGAAGATTTCAGAAGACTACATTAAAATACCACACAAAGGGTCCTCCCAATTGTACTAGAGGTTTTACAAGCATGTAGGCCCTCCAGATGGAATCCATTAGAGTCAAGGAGATTTGAATCAGAGATACAATCATTCTTCTAGAGAGTTTCCACAGTAAACAGACAATACTGACAAGAATAACAGTACATATGTGAATACCCATGAATAAATTTCACAGGCATTCACTGATGAGACTGGATTAGAACTCAAGACCTGCCTCCAAAAATATTTGCAAATGCAGTTTTATAGGCTGTGATCATTGTGAAAACACATGTTCAGATTCCATAGTAGAGGCTGAGGCACAATATAAATAGCAAAAGCAAACAAAATCCCATTGTAACACAGTGCAGCATATACTATAAAGATATTCTGATTTCTCTTCTGTCAACCCCAGCACTGGACCATGTGACAAGTGGTGAAACTCAGGCAGGTTACATTGTAGGCCTGGAATCCTGCTGTCTTGATCCTCTCCAAGGATATTTGGACTTAACCTTCCCATTAAGGAGCAGATCCCCAGCTGCAGCCCCACATTTCTCTTCCACTGGGTGAGCTAGGTTTCAGATGAACCCAGCCAAAGGATGCCAGGCATGCAGAGTGGCTGAGTAAGCAATACATGAGTGCAGCACAGGGAAGAAGTGAGAGGAGAGCTCAGCAGATGGGCAGAGTGAGAGTGGAGCAGGTGTACTGATACCTTCGGTGCCTAAGAGCTGACAAGCAGCTGTTTGCCCAGTGGCATCCAAGAGAGACTTATTCTCCTTTTTTTTTTTTTTTTTAAGTTATAACTGTTGTCTAATCAAATTATCATTTAAAACTAGTCCTACTCCCCCTGCTTCTGCTACTACCAGTACTGCTCCTACCAATATTAATCTGCATTTTCTGATCACATTCTTGTATACAATATTTTTACTATATCAGGATAGTTATTGTGCTCTGAAACAGCATACTTCATCAAACCAACAAATTTTTTATCTGGTTAACATGTGTTTCTCTTTGATTAATAACTGTGAAAACTATGTCTTACATAAAAATTTTAATTTCATAAACGGTATCAATCTTCTGCTTATCTCTCCTGATATGCTAATAGAATACAGAGAAAATTAATTAAATTTTATACAAAATTTGAATCTATGTATTTTGGCTTTTGTTCACTTCAGAATTTTTAATTCTTCATATACATTAAGTTGGATATTGCCACAAAGTTTAAAAAATAACAATCAGATCATATTAAATAAAAAATATAAAAAATTTGGAAGAAAAAAATTCTTTGGAGGGTTTGAAACTTCTTGTGATGTTTTTCTTCCTTTCTCATTTCTAAGAATGTTACAAGATGTAGGAAATGCCATAATGCTCTTTTCTTGCAGGTTTTCAAATTATCCTTTAGAATTTACCCTCCAGGACACAAAATCCTCTCTTGAATAAAAAGCATTTTAGAACTCACATATAGTGGTTTCTTTTTTTCCTTTGAATTGTTATCTAAATTTTAAATAAGTCTCTAAATTATAAAGCTCACGTTCTGGGTTTTTTCTTAAATAACTTTTAATAGAATTATTTTAGCTGAGTTAAAATCATTTAAGAAGTCTGAAAATACCTTCTGTTCCAAGGGTTTTGATATAAAAGTTGAATCATTATCTATATAGGCCAGAAGGCTCAAATTAATTTTACATTATCGATGACAGGTTAAGCAAACAAATGAGAGTTTATATTAAGAAATATATATAATATTTAAGCATAACTGCATACCTATTCTCACATATATATATATGTGTATACATATAAAATAAGGATGTGTAACTGTATGTATATCTATCTAACTGAGGTTTCTTTGTATTTTTCTGCTCTTTAAAATATAATGACCAGACAGTTGGGATATCCTGGAGTATCAAAAGAAGATTTTCAGGAAAAGAAACTGTAAACTGGGACAGTGGTAGCAGCATACTAGAGGTTAATTTGGATTTTAAGTTTTAAACATGAATGCAGCAGGTCTTTACTCGACAGAAGATGCAATTTCTAGAGCAATCCCTTTATCTTCAGCAGAAAGATGAGGATGACATAAACTCATGAGGAGTGATTATAGAGAAAAAAGGAGGTTCATTGCAGTTATGGTTTGTACTCCAGTGGCTGCTGATTCTCTCAGTGCTAAAAGGCAACAAAGATGTCACAGTGACAAGGGTTGACCAAAACCTGAAATCCTTGAAACAACCATAACATGCACAAAATGCTGATAGAGAAACTCTATGAGAGACCAAGAAAATACACCAAAAAAAATAGATCTATAAATTGTAAATACAGTTTCATCAGCCTGGAAAATAGAGACAATATTATTTTTGCTATCAGAATGTCCCTTATACTGTGTGTTCTCTCATTTGGTTCCTAGGCTTTTTCACAGTTTGACTTTTCTTACAGTACATAATCCTTCCACAAGATTTAGTGCTTACAGTACAATAACAAGGATTTTCTACATATTCCTCCAAGTTATTTTTCTTAGCATGTGATCAGACTTTAAAAAACTGTTGCTGTTTTGTGGCTGTTTTTGTCATGTAAACTTCTTCATTTAGAAATAGCTGTGTGAGCAGCAGGAGAATTTGTTCCCTGGCTTGGTCTCTGATTAGATTCAACCCTTGAGGCAGCGATTCTCCCTGGATGTTGCTGTGTGGGCTGAGATTTCTGAAAGAGATTACCAGTTGTGATGATCTGTTTCAGAACTGGTACCTTGTCATGACAAAACAAATAAGACAGTATTTATCTGAGCTTCCTGACACTGAAACCACTATAGATGGCAAACTGGAGCCAGAATGCCATATTGGTATGAGAAAAAAGAAACAGTAATTGATTTTCTCTAGAAATAATTTTGTATTACAATCAGGACATACTATTCCCCATGAAGGAAGGAGATTAAAAAGATTATGTACAAATATATATAACTATATAAATAAATGTTTTGAAGTCTGCCATTGCTGGTAGTTCAGGAATTCACAATATCAAAAATTAAGCTCTAATTTAAAAAATAATTAAAAAAAAAACAAATAAAACAAACAAACAACAAAACAAACAAACAAACAAACCCCCCAACCAAACCAAACAAACAAAAACCAAAACCAAACCAAACAAACAAACCAAACCAAAACAACAACAAAAAAACCCAAATTGACCAAAACAACAACAGACACCAAACAAACCCAAACCCATTCAAATAAGAGCAACAAAAAGAAGCCAAGCAGCAAAATCCCAACATACCTCTCTGCTCCCCAAACCCCAAAACCAACCAAACAAAATCACTAATAGGAGAGTAACTTAAACTTCATCCTCTTGGTGTTGAAACCCACTTCTCCCTAAGCCAAACCTTTAATCTTAAACAGACAGAGAAACATTTCAGTCTAAATAACAAATCTGTTGAAACATTAGGCATTGCAAGTCAACAACATGCCAGATAAAGCCCCGAGTTTGGCAATGAAGGTCTTTTATTTTGAGAAATTTAAAGTGTGCTCTCCATGCAAAATAAAGTGTGGCCTTTAAGAGCAAATGCGTATGGTGGTGTATTTACTTGTGTAAAGGATTTTATTTTAAATTCCATTACACTCACACTGTCTTGCAAAACAATATTTTAAAAAGCCCCACTCCCTGCTGATCCTATTGCTGCATGTCTATAAGAAACACAGTGTGCATGTTGTCAGTAGTTTCTCTTAAAAGCACTAAATTAAAAGCATGCAAAGGGAGAACTGTAATATTCTTTGTCCTCCTTAATAAAATGCCATGTAAACTGCTTAACCCCTTACCCTCTCTCCAGAGCCTCTGATTAGAAGTATTCATAATTTTCTCAAGTTTGGGAAACATTACTTAGAACAAAACTCTAAATAATTAATCTCATCCAAGACCCTTCAAATCTATAAATTCTTCTTTAATAATCTTGAATTTTTTGCAGACAAGGTGCGATTGATGGAAAATTTCAACTCCTACCCTTTTTTGGGGGATTGTGGGTGGGTAGAGGGGTGGAAAGCACAGTGGTTGTTACTAATGTAAAGTCAACCTGACAGCCTACACAGCTGACCATCATTCCCAGTCCTGGCACTGGGCTGTGTGCCCCTCAGACATGTTGGGTGACTGGATCTTCCATTTAGCTTTGTGAGGTAGCTTAGATGCAAGCCAGAGCATCGAAAAAGATAGGGCTGAATGCTACAGAAAGTCAAGGGAGACAGATGGTTTCTGCCTGAGGGTGACTCAAAGTTGCCTGAACTGAAATGGTATTCACAATCTTCAGAGGATTAAAAGAGGAACTGTGCAAAATAAGATCTACTTCCCTATCAGAGAGAGAAGCTTTGCTATCGGCCTCTTTCAGCTGTCAAACATCCATCCTATACTGTATAACTTCTACACAACTCGTTCAGGTCTAACAAGGCAACAAGGCTCACCTTCAGTCACAGAAAAACACACTGGCCATGGCAATCACTCTGGAACTCTCAGAGCAGAAAAAAAACCTCACAGCTGAAAGGCAGTTCAAGTTCTGCTTTTAAACACCTTTCCTTAATTGTGGAAGACAATAAAAGGCATTCATGATGTCGATCTCTGGATTCGGCTAGAAAGTTGCTGCTAAAAGGTCTCAGGATGAAATCATCTGGTTGTTTTACTTTTTAGAAACATTTTTCCTCCTGTTTCTGATATGCCAATACCTGTTGAGCAGTCAGATTGGCTTGGTTCCACAAGCTTGCAGCTCTACAACTTCCTAAATGTAACAGTAGTAGACACTCAAGAAAAATTTCACTCTAATATACAACAGAAATTGTGTA
This sequence comes from Notiomystis cincta, assembly GCA_013398075.1. Lineage (NCBI taxonomy): Eukaryota > Metazoa > Chordata > Aves > Passeriformes > Notiomystidae > Notiomystis > Notiomystis cincta. The sequence goes on along the minus strand of VZRX01018605.1, from coordinate 89,972 downwards.
TACACAAATGCTTTATAAAGCATAGAAATATAAAACACAGCTTTTCTGCATCAAAGCCTTTCCTCAAAAAAAAAAAAAAAGTATCTTTGCATCAACCTTCAAATGGGAGATTTACATTAAAAGTAGATTTGGCCCTTTGCATCTACTCTGGTTAGAACACAAACAATGCTTTGAGCTCAAAGCCTGTGTGTCCTAAGTGAGCAATGACTACTTAGAATTTAGACTATGAAAAAGGCATCTTCATGTTATTAATGGACTCTTTGACAGATATCGGTATAAACTGTTGTGTGGTTTGGTGTGTTTTTTCTTTCCTGAGTCGTGACTGGCTAGTCTTCCCTTTTCGAGGTAATTTTTAAATAAAATAATAAATTGATAAGATAGTAAAAATTTTTTACTAACACCACTCTAGTAATTCACTAGTGTTCTCATTTCTACTATTGTATTTTGAGAGCAGCTGTTGGAAGTAATGGAATTATTCTGGCATAGAACTGAATTGCTAAATGAGACTCTTCTGACTATAACTGTATGCCAGAGCAACCTTAAAATCTTCTATTAAAAAACAGTTGCCAAAATGCAGACATTATTTTTCTTGAAAATCTTGTTTAACAGATATTTAATGTTTCCCTACTTGCTTCCTCTATTAAGATCTTAAAAAAGGTAAATTTTAGATAATCTGTAATTTTTAAAGTTTTCAATTTCTGAGACTGAACCCAGAAAAATATCTATTTAAATGTAGATCAACCTTTTTTTCCTTTTTCTCCCCTCCCCAAAAATTCAGACAATATATATGCAAGTGGGATGTCTATTATATATTCAGTAACAGAATACTAGTTCTTTATCACTTCTGACATTTTGTTGAGCCTTGTGATTCTTTTAAAAAAGCTATCCAGATGTCATCATAGTCTGCTGATGAAAAAGAATTCATCAAAATTTTTATTAAGTTGTTCAAATTATTTATTTTAAAATGTTAATTTTATACCTACTCTGAACCTCACTAACCGGGCTGTATTCTTGGATTTGAAAGTGTAAAAATTATTTCTTGGGAATAATTCTTGCACTTTTTAATATTTGTTGTGCTCTTTTTTACATGTTTTTGTCAGGTGTTATACTTGCTTTTTACAAAACTCTCTTCCAATTTCAGTGACTGGTAGTTTAACATAGATGTAAAAATATGTAAAATACAACACAATTTTCTTTTTCTTAGTTTGCCTAGAAGCAAACTAAGTGGCTTGTCTGACTCTGTACCAAAAAAATGGAGGGCTGTAGAGTACATGGTTCACTGCTCATTTCTTGCATCCATGGACCAGACATACTGCAAGAGCCATGACATATTAAAGCCTTCTAATTGCAATTTACTATGAGTCAACATTAGCCGTTGTCTTGGGCAAAATGGCACTGACTTATGTCATCAAAAATGTACCATGCTGTATTATGTACTTATTCAGATGCAATAATTAGCTTGCATTAATGCAGTGTGCATTTTGGATTTTGTAGCTAAGGTTATTCAAGGCAGCAAATCTGAAAAGTATGTTTCTTTTTATTAGTGCTCCTGGCATGTTGCATTTTATTAGATTAGCTCAATAAAACTAATACCATCATAAAACTCATGCATACTCTATCCTTTGACTGTGACTTGAAGAACTAGTGACAGATGTAAGGAATCCTGCCATTTCTCTTAAAAGGAATCCTGTGGCATAGTCTCTGGAGAATTATAGCAAAATATCAATGATAGACCAATAGTTTTAGATGAAAGAACTTTGGTAATTTCCCTAAATGTGGCAAATATGCTGTGGATCTTCCAGGAAACCATCTCCACTACCTCAAATTTCCCTGCAAATAAGAATGAAAATAACTTGATCAATGGCACTGAGAGGGATGGACAACTTTCAATAACTATTAGAAACATTATATCAGACTGTAGAGGCACTAAATTTTAACAGAGCTCTCCTTTGAGAATACTCATACTCTCTGAATATTGTTTATTTCAGCTCCTGCTTTTATGAATCCTGAAAAACTGCATATCACCTCTATGCCACAGAAGTAGTCCTATGACATATGGCATCCCATCCCATGCTCTTTCCTTTCAATTGCCACTCCATCACTGAGTAAATTTCATTACAGTGAGAACCTTTTTTCTTATAGATATGTTATTTTTTTTTATATATATGTCTTGGCACAATAATCATATTCAAAATCAAAACCAAGGAATATACCATTGCATGATTCACTGGCTAACAGATGCCCTATCCACAACTACATCATACAAGGTACTCCTGCAAATATGCCAAATACTGCTATATTTCTTGGCCTTCTTCCCATTCAAAGACCAGACACACTTGAGACCCTTAATTTTCTTAAAAAGTAAAACATAAAGTTCCTAAGAAGTAAAATACAGACTCGTCATGAGCATTAGCAGGAGTGTTGAATCTCATTTATATGAGAAATAGAATCTCAAAGAAGCTGACTGAACAAAACATGACATTTTAATTTCCTTCTTGAGCTTCAGTGCTCGCCTTTATGATATTCATTTTTTAGTAGGAGCACAAAACTTTAGCTTCAGAAGGTTTTTTTTTTCTTTTAATAACATGTTCATTCATATGGTTATTTAAAAATGAACCCAGTTTTCAGTCACTTTGGAGGTCTAGAATTCTTCCGTTTACAAAAACACATTAGAATATACAGAAAATTGAATTAGTGGACAGTAGCTACTTTATTCTAGTACCACTCCAACCTTGTCTAAGTAGATAGAAGCATGATAAGCATCCTTGATAAGACATGGTTTACATGATTAATCTTTTCTTATCAACACGCTGCTGCACCTGAGGAGGGACAACAACTAAACCACCATCTCAGTGTTCAGTGGCAGCCAAAATAACCAACCAAATGTTGGACAGCCTCAGGAAGACTACTGACAGCAACAGAAGAAGCATCTTCTACATCTTGAGTACTGGGTGCTGTTCTTGTGCCTCTGTTTCATGAAATAACAGAATTAGTGAGTGCACAGAGAAAATTAGATAAAATTGACTAAAGGGATGGAGCACACATCGATGAAGAAGGGCAAAAATGTTGGTAAGCTTCAGTTTGGAGGGGGTGAATGCGATCAAAGTGCATAAAATCATGAAGGAAGTATATGAGAAGAATGCAAAATCAATGTTCACAGAATTCTGCTATCATAGCAGGTAGTCACGAAAACTGTAATGAATTTGTCTTAAATAATAACTGGCATCTTTGGAAGGTGTGATTTTGGGGGGAAAAAACAAGAAAAGTGTGTGAGGACAAAATAGGGTGCTATTAAAAGCCATTCAAATGAAGAAAAAAATTCTTTGAATATTTTTAGTGTTTGGGAGGAGTGTGAAAACTACAGAGCTTTAAGAATATCTGAGATCCAGAGATAACTGATGACAGAAATGGCACACACATAGTTGATTCTACTTCAAGACAAAGGAACAAGCTGAATGACATACTGAGGATCTATTCAGACCTATTATTCTATGATACCCTATGTAATGAATTTAGCCAATATAGACGTTATGAGGACTTCATTTGGGTTCTTTTATTTCAGTTGCACACAGAGAAATTATTTAGTAAATATTGACTATCAACAATCAGAGAAAACTTTGTCAGATTTACAGTTTCACAGCAATGGTATGTGCTGTATCAGTAAATGAACATTAGGGTTACCTAAGCCCATTTGACTCACTGAAGTATTATGATTAATTTCCATTAATAGGTAGGACCTTACTCTGTCTAGTTTAATATCTAGCCAAATCTGAAGATTCAGCTAAAGTAACCAGGTAGCTGTTTTCTGCTGGTCCAGCAGAGGGAGGTTTGAATTCCTTCTTTCTCTTTTCCAAAGAACTAGTGAAACTTCCAAGGATATAAGGTGTATAGTCTGACATTAAAAGGTTAAGACATATCAATTTTTTTCTATAAACATGAGAAAATTAGATATAGTATTTCCTAAAATCAGTTAGAGAAAAAGAAACTACAATTACATGAAACTTATTTGACACTCTTAAAATTTATATATATGTGAGTACATCAAAATAAATTTTCTTCTGTTGTTTTGTCTTCAAAGAATTATTTTTTTCTGCATGAGAAAATCCATCCTGTGGCAGGCAGATCTCAAGTCGCTCTATGAAAACGGAAAGAATTTGTTGACTATATTTGACTCTTTACATCTTTATCCATATATTTCACAGATTCTTTTGAAGTATTCCAGCAATTCTAAAATATTGTTTGAATTTGCTCTGGAATGGCAGTGCTTGTTTAATCTTTTGTTCAAAAATCCATCTGATTGCTGGCATATTCAGGAATGCACAGAGGCAGAGAGCATTATTCCATGGAATAGCAGTGCAGTTACCACAAATTGTATTCTTGTTCTAAGTATGTGACAACATGAAAAAATAAGAGACTTCTTTCATATGATGAATACCAGCATATTTGAATATTGGTTTACTGCTGACATTTGTAATAATAAGCAATCAGCTACACAATAGAAAAAAATGCAAACACAGATTTTCTAAACAATACACATTCAATCTATATTTTCTAGGTTGCTGTAATGGATATAAATGCATGTCTATATTGAATGGTTCCAGGGTTTTCTCAGACACTAGAGTGCATAGGAAGAATTTTAGCAAGTTCAGAAGTAGGTAGCAAAGAAACAGATTTTTCACAGCCTGAAAAAGCTTGCTGTAATTTTGCAAGCATGTCAATAGCCCTACTGAAATCACACGAGACTACTCACACATGTAAAGCTACTTGTAAGTGTAAATATTTGTTCAAAGAGACAGGGAATTGCTGTAGGTAAGTATTCTTCATGTAAACAAGCCTGATAAGAAATGTCTGTGTTAGGAATCTTCTGTAAATAGCAAAGAGACTTAGGATGTCTCCATTGCCAATATCAGTAAACCTCCTTTAGCCTTTGCAGTGCTGGAGGATCTACAAAAAGACAATATTGTGATAGTTCTTTAACATAATAGAGGCCATTGCTTATTTCACCAAATCAGATCTTTGTTGCCACTGTTTATCTGTTTTGTTTTTCTTCCTCTTTGGACTGCCTTTAGTAGTATAATCAAGATAAGATTCTAGTTGGCAGTAAAATGTTGATGCTTCCAGAAATTGCTTCTTCATGCCTAAATATATTACAGTGTAGTGATAGCCTAACCATGCCTCTTAGCCTTTTCTCTTTTTTTAAGCTTTCTGACACATGAAGCAACATGTGCACATTCATGAATGATTTTCTCTATGCCGTTCTTTCAGTTGGCAAATTCATTTAAGAATCACACAGTAGGGCAAAATGTTGTTCTGTGTATTAAGAGTGTTTTTTTCCCAACACTGAGAAGATAGGAACTTGCATCTGTCTAGGTTATTCTGCATTATTTTTATCAGCACATATCAAAGGGTTCTTATCAAAACTTGAGTATCTTTACTTCACTATCATTCACATCAATGAAGAGAGAAACACGTGGGTTTTGAAGCCGTCAGATCTCATAAACTAGTTTTCTCTCTGGAGAGCCACATGGAATAATTCCAAGACCAAATATGCCTCTTTTTAATTAGGTTAGGTCCCAGATATTATATTTCTATCAGATTTTGTCATATTTTGCTGGCTTCTGTGCCCGAATTTCTTTGCCACAAAAAATATACTTTTGTGTAGACAGGATTGTCAGTAGGGACAGCTTTAGCTGCAAAATGAAAAATGGCCTTACCTAGTCCCCTTGAGAATGAATAATGTACTCTCCAAGAGGCCACTTGCTCTTCCAAGAAGGCTTTGCAATCTGAATGAGATGCGTTCATCTCTTAGAGTTTCTGGATAAAAAGAATCTGAAAGAAAAGTGTGATGTGTCTTCCTGTTTTGTATTTCAAAGGCAAGAATGCTAAGAAAATATTAAAACTGAATAGCTGTTTCAGTGACTTACTGTAGTTATATAACAGAATTAGGGTTAGTTATGAAAGAAACAGGTTTCAATAATTCTTCAGGGTCTTGCTTAGTATTTTTGAAAGATGGTTATGCTGCTGCACATAAACCCATGAGAAAGGTCCAGCTGGGTCCTGGGACTCTGCCCTGTAATCCTGTTCCTGGAAGGAAATACCTACGGTAGAGAAAAATTAGGCTAAGCCTATATCATGCTCTCACAGTTGCCAGAAATTTCACCATAACTATCTTCCTTTGTCAAGTATGGTAATTCTCAATAGATTCTCTGCCATGTATTTGTCCAGTTTCCTGTCTAAGCCACACTTTTAAAAATATCTTTAGTATCCTTTGGTGTAGGGTTCCATAGATCTGGTATCTGTTAAGTACATATTTCAGTGTTAATAATGGAATACAGAAATAAAATATTAACTGCTTCTCAGAATGTCTAAACAACAAAAAGAGAAATAAAAGAGGTTTTTTAACATCTTTATAGATCTCTAAACTAGCAGCAGTATCACAGTATCATAGCAGGTGGAGCATCCTTTTTAAGGAATTTTATTTTGCCTGTCTTCCACTCAGCAAATTTAGTAACTCCTTCTGCTACTATAACTGAATTTATAATCTTTAGCAAAAAGTAGTATCCTCTTCACTAGTCCTTTTCTGATAGTCCTTTGGAAAGCCTCAAGGCATTTATATTAAACATTGTGTATTGAAAGTTTACTTGAGTCAAATCCCTTGCTTTGTATTTGCTTTTTGTATATAAATATAAAGTCACTACAGAAATGTCCATGTCATTAAAATCAACCAGTTGGACACAGAGAAGTTGACTAAGGCTCATGCTTCACAGAAAAATTGGACTAAGTTGACTAAGCACAAAGACGCAAGAAGAGATTTGAAATCACCCTGAATGTCCCCATTTAGTGTCATATGGAAAGCTGATAAAATCATACACAAGCATCATCGAGTCCAACTCTTGACCCAGTACTGATACTGATAAAGGAGCTTCATAAATTCTTTCTGTACATCCTGTGGCATATCAACATGCTATTTTAGAATTTTTATGCATATGTGTTTGTGTGGGGGGGGGGTTAAGTAATATCACAATTTTGTTTGGCACAAACAGGCAAGTTAGCTACTGAGGAACTCCTCACAGATAACTAGAGACTCTTTAAAGTCTTCTGGTTGTATTTATAGATTTTTTGACCCAAAGATACCATTAGGGCCTGCCTCTTGAGCATTGGAAGCCCTAGAACTGCTCCAAGTTATTCTTCCAAAAAAGAAAGTGGGTAATATCTGAAAGGAAATTGAAGGAAATTCAGAAAGTGTTCCTTTTTCAGTTTAAAAGCTCACATTACAGAGAATACACACAAACCTTTGCAAATTATTTCAAGCAATGCTGTGTTTTCACTCAAACCAATGCTTTTTCTAATCCTCAATTTGTTCAGCATTTACTTCTAATTTTTGTCTTGTTATTTCTTTGCCTGAAAAATGACAGAATGTTTCACACACAGATATTGTGTTGAATTAAGACTGGGAGCAGAGGAAAATGAACACCTTTTTTTTGGTTTAAAAAAATTAAGGATTTTTCTAAAATAAATAACCACATTAGTTATTATGCAGAAAGGTGTTAGAAACTGTAAACATGGTACATTTGTGATTGTGATTATAATGTGAGAAAGTAAGAAGCAGAAACCTTCATTTATCTTCTTCACAAGTATTTAGTACCTTATCATACAACGTGATGCAGACTACCTCACAATGGTACACTGTCTGTCACTCATTCCATTCCCAGGTGAAGGAAGTTCCTCTGGGGAAAGCAACCTCCTTCCCTAACTACAGGGTAATGGGTTCTAATCAAACTCAACTTCAGAAAATAATTTTTCTGAACCTGAAGTAGATAGAGGTAGGGCTTGCTTATCCACATTATCTCTGCACTGAAGATTTCAGATAAGAGCATAAAAATCAGCTGTAGGGGTGAAAAAGCCTTGATCACTCTTGGAGAGAGGTTAAGATATAAAAGTTTCATTAAGATTGATTTTGGACTTTGGTGGTCTTTGAGTTAATTAATTAAAAGGAGAGACAGATGAAGGATACATATTAAAGTTAATACCTAATCAGAAAGAACTTCCTTCAGTCAACATAAGAGGATGAACTGGGGAGACCTGTACTAAAACATGTGACTTGGCCTTCAGGCCCTTTTACAGCACTTCTGCCATCATTGCTGGCTGAGAGAAGGAGTGACTTTCAGGCTCTTTTAGAGCATCAGCAGCATTTACATGTTATCATTACTTCATGCCCTGCTTTTGCAATGATCCCCTTCTTCATTAGGAATGCTCTGCAGTATTGAACCTCTACCAGCTACACAGTGATAATAGCCTCAGCTTGGAGTGGCATGAAAATAGATGACCTCTAGTATCAGTGATTACAATGAACACATGCATGGTTTGAAATTACTCCCATCACATTTCACATCCTATTATATACATTGAAATTGGAACAGGCTCAGGACAGCAATGTTTATGTAATCAAACTCAGTGAATAGGAATGGAGTGCAGAATTGAATTCAGGAAATGTTGGCAGGCATCCTCAAGCCTCACCTATCTTTGCATGTCCTTTGTCTTTAGAGACATAAGAGATTGGATGCCTGTAGTTCGCTGTTCAGAGTATTTATCTCCACAGCTGATGATAAGCTGTAATTTTCATGGCTAAGACAATCTGAACCACAACATTCTCTTGCATATAATTATCAAAAACTGCATAATATTTTCTCTCCTAAGAATTCCCTTTGTTTCAATAGTACTGAGGTCTGTGTGTATTAAAATAATTTTTTCAGTAAATTATTTAATTTACAATTTAGATTTTACTGTAACTATAATTTCAAACAGGCAGATCTAAGGGACAGAAAAATCTCTACCTAAATGCAGGTAATTTAGAGAATTGGGTACTTGCTGCACAGAAGTGAGGGACTGACAAAGAAGGGGGTTGTTACAAAGAGAACAGGGCCCTCTGTGTACTTCTGCTCCAAAGTCTTTGCATCCTTGTTCATCCTTTCTCACTGCTCAGTGAAGAACAAAGCTGTAGATGATTACCATATATTAACCACAGTGTACGGGTTTTATGCTTTCTTAAAATATGATTTTGTTTGGGAATGATGCTTGTTTCACCTAAAGAACAGTTTTTAAACCTGCCACATTCAAGTATTTGAATTAATATTTTCTCAGCTAGACTAAGAAATGCTATTTGATGCTTCATAAACATATCCAGTACAAGCCACTGCTCAAAAGAAAAGTTACTTCCTGGTTAGGCTTTTGTATGTGTCCCAAGAGGTCAGAGGTCATAGTTGTTCTCTGTGCACATGCATGTTTGTGTGTGTGTGTGTGTGTTTGAGTGTTTAACCATCTAAAAAAAAAGGCAGCTGATATTTTTATAATAATATCAGCCTTAGTGCAATCCTTTGAAATGACACTTGTGCTTTTTAAATACAGCTTATTTTGAGCACCAAGCTACACAGACACATATTTGAGCTAAAAGATTTCCTAGACATATGTAGTGACGTAAACACTCCTTTGCTCTCAGCCTCTACATGTTCACCCTTCCTTGTATGAAGTATGAATTAATCCTTCCCTCTCCTGTCAGATTATTGGTGGTTTCTCACTTCTGACTCACAAGGTCTATCAGGTCACCTTTTGAAACAACAATGAATCTTTTTAGGTAGCAGCCCACCTTCCTTTAAAACTCACATCTGCTGTCTGGTGCTAGGTGGCATTCTGCTGTCTTTATGATTTCCGTAAAGGATTCTGCTGCCATGACAATTTTAAGCTGGTATAGCTATGCTAACATTAATGGAGTTGCTCCTGGTTTATGCTTGAGTAAGCAACAATAGTCATAGACCCAATTTATTTAAAAGACATGTAAAACAGAGAGCAGTTTATACTATTGTTTGTACAAAATGCTAATTTGAGTAGTCAAACCAGGATTATTCCATTAATATATGGCAATTTCAGACCAGTGTAACTATCTTGACTATGAAGTTAGCTCCTTCCCTAGAAGTGACTCAATGAACTGAAGAATCAAAACTCAGGTTTATAATTAAGATTTATTAAATGTATTCAGAAGTTTAACAGGAGAAGATGAATGACTATTTTAAAATAGTCTAACTGTATTTAAAATGGTGGAACTTTTTCTGTTAAACTAAGTAAAACAAGTTCCATGAAAGGGTTTTGTGTTTTCTATTAGACACATATGAACACTTAAAATATACAGAAGGATTGTTTTTAAAATTCTATACTGTAAAGATTTCTGGAATGAGGAAAAATGTCATTGTAATTCATATAGACAGAATTTCTCCAGAGCTTTTTTGCAGACACTACCTCTAGTTAATGCAAAATACAAACGGTTTTGCTCATCCGGATCTTAGAAAGTGCCAATAATGATTTTTTCCCCCTAATGCTAACTAAATATTGTGATGCTTGATATAAAGTTTGGGTTTGATTCAAGCTTATTAAAGGAAACGAAAATACCTCCAACATAAGGGGCAAATGAGGAGAAACGAAAGAGTAACAAAATAGACTCAATTTTCTTCTGTGAACTGATACAGAGATAGAATTGAAGATAACCACAGCAACAGCAAAAACTTATCAGAACTATTCCTTGAATTTTCTGTAACTGTGTATGAAAATCCCCAGACTGCTTTAAGGTTTCAAATCAGACAATGCCCGTGAAGGTTAGAGATTTCTGGGAAAATATCTCTATATGGTGTGCTGGCATTAAGAAGCTATCTAACAAAGACAAGCTGATGCTGCATGTTCCAATTACTGAGAGCTGTTATCAGGACTTTTTGCAAAGCTCTTAGATTTCTTGATAAATAAGAGGCACACAGTCCTATGTTTTATTGTTATGGTTAATGACAGTGATTTCTTGGCATGACAGCCAGGGAGATACAAAGACAAACTGAACTCTATACTATAACTGCTGTTTTTTTTCTCCTAGTGCTAGCATTTTGAACTATTCCAGATTTTTTATAGACAGAATCAAATGAAACAACTTTTGTATTATCCTTATCTTTTAACCAATGTGCTTCCAAAAATGATGGTCATTTCTTCTTGGAAGAATTAGTGCGGTTAAAAGAAAATTTCTTTACTGCTTGGGCGCTTAACAATCTTGCTTGTTCAAATCATATTCTGGTATAAAAATTTCTTCAACTTTTAAGAAAAGTGCAGAGAATTTCTGCCTACTGCCTAAATAAAGCAAGTTCTTTGTGGAATCTGGAATCAGTTGTGTTTGGTCAGTTGAAAATAATCTGATCTGACCTCAGTCCTGTTTAGGCCAAGCTTGGATGCACTGACTTCCATATAGCAGCCAGAAGTGACATCTGCCTACTAATGGCTGTTAAATAGAGCACTGAAAACCTTACCAGAAAATGAATGTCACTGTAAAGATTTCTCCTTCACTAGTGGCATTTTCTTTTTCGAACTGTTCCTTATTCTTCCACTTGCTTTGTTCCTGTCTTTGCATTCTGTGCCCTGAATGCTGTTTGGACTTGTTCAGCTATGTGCTTGTTATTGTCTTTTGACTTCTGAAGAAATTCTATTAAGATGGACAGTATGGAAATAAATAAAATAGGATTCTAGAAGGCTACATCCGAAAATCCTCTTATGGATTACGGATTCTTATTTCCTAAACACAATAGCTGAGATTCTATACTGCGTGTTGCTAAAAAAAAAAAAACCACGTCACAGCCTTGGGGAACAAAAGAAAGCCACAATGATGTTAAGCTTGTCTTACTATTTTCTCTGGGTTAGATATTGGTCATGCTAGTATTTCAAAAAACCTCAGGGGACAAGTAGCCTTTCTGGTGGGATGTAGTACCACATGGATTCTTTGCTGCCCCACATAACCTAGTCCTGGTTTCACTCAGTGTTCTCACACTCAGCAGGCTGTTAACATCAGGTTTATAAAAGTATTACTTTTTTTTTGAGCCAAAATTAGTCTTCCCAAAGGAACATGGAATAGTAGAGAATACATAGGTCATGCAGACCTTCTACCTGACAAAAAAGGAGAAACATGGGGTAAAAATTTTACTCATTTTTTAAAAGAGAGCGCTGTTTGTTAGTACAGTTTTATTCATATTATCTTTAGCTCCTCTGTTCTCAATCTATTTAGGATCTAGAGACCTTTAAGAGTTCCTTGATTTCATTTTTTTTGGCACAGTCCTTCTGCACTGACTGATTTGAACCAGCAAAACCAAACAATTGGCCCACCAAAGCGATAAAAGCTCAAAAAAATAAATAGACTTATATTATAAACTTGAAGGAAGCAGATGTAGTCAAACTTCAGAAAAGTAGATTACAGTGATAAAGGTCCTTTAAAGACGTTATAAAAATATAGATGAAATAAATAAATATGGAAACTGTCAGTCTGAGAAACAGAGTTTATTCTATCTGTCTATCTATCTGGAGAAAAATCTTTCAAAGAAATGAAAACTTAGCCCATAAATGGCAAAACTTTCTCCCAACTTGCAATTTGCAATCAATTCCCTTCCCTGTAGAGTGTGTGTATATATCATGCACCAGTCATTAAAAAAAATTAGGAAAGAAGACAGTTAAAACTGGTGGATAACTTCTGACTAAATAACTCCCATCATTAAACTCTGAAAATTTTAAATTAACAAAAGTAAAAAATCATTAAATTTCAAAAAAATTTTGAGCTTCATGTCTGTTTGTATATGTTCAAAGATATGGTTTTGTCCTGAAAACACTGAAACTGATAAAACAAGTTCATCATGAAAGCTATGATACTTCTTTGATCACCTATAAAAGACTTGATCAGAACCAGAAGACTGTGATATTTTTATTGGTTAAATGATGTTTTACAGATAACAGACTTACTGAACATCTGTCATTACTTCCTCAACCAACAGAGACAAACAGATAAAACCAGTTTAAAATAGTTCCCACCTACACGTAGTTATGAGAGAATTAGGGGCTTTCACACACTGATTTAGCTGTTCACTTGCTTTCTTTCTAAAATAGAAATTCTGGAAAGTTGACAAAACCTAGAATAAAGACTTTTCCCTTCTCATTTTACAGGGTTAATTTCTTTTGGGCAGAGATGTTAACTACCTGCCTAAAATTTATTAAGCCTTATTCCCCAGCTAATTTTTGTCTGATATGCATTATTTCTTCAATGCAGCTGCAAGCTCAGTTTAAGGGATCCTTTATCCATTCAAAGTATACAGATATTTAGAGTGTGAAACTAATGCAAACAAGCAAAATATACCAGTTTTTTTGCACCACCATTGAACTGTAAAAAAATCTGTTTATTTACACCTTCTGAACATTTGGCAACTCTGCCCATATTTACAGGAACATACTGCTAAGAACCTAGACATTGAAGAGCCTACCTTACAGAATGTAAAACCTTGACAAGGAAATATCCTTATTATTATGTATTTTTGAAAGCTAAAATTATTCACACTTCTTTCCCATTACATTGTGTTCCTCTGGTTTTTATTTTTTTATTTGATTTCAAAGCCTATTGACAATGAATGCAAGAAGTAATAGTCTCAGTTTATTTAACTTTGCCTTTCTTTTACAATTAAGTTTCCATTAGTAGTGCCTCCTCTACTTTTTTGCCACAGAAAAGCTATTTATTTTTACAGTACTTGTGCATGTCATTATTTTCCATGAAATTAAATCCAAGGACATGAACTCAGGATACTCTACTTCACCCTCAAAATTATATTCTTGACTCTTTTGCTGCCAGTGGCTTTGAGTAATTTATGAACTTTATTTGTTATTTTTACTATTCACTTCTCTAATACATATCGTGTCCTGTGCAGTCCTATTTCAACAAATAAATATATAAATCTCGAATGTCTTTTCTCCTGTTTGTTCCCTGGACCTCTTCTGTAATCTTATAATTGCTTCTTCCCTGTTTAACTAATGTGTTAAAGTGCAAAGTCACAGAAATGGGCAAACTGTGCCAGTAACTATATTTCCAATCAAATCAGATGAAAGCTGCTGTGTTCATGCTCAACACCCTGATGACTCAGAAATGAAGCCTTTACTTCAAACAATGTTCTTCAAGAATCTTTTCCATGTTAGATCCTGAAAGAATTTAATTTCAGATGTCTCATGCTTTTAACTGCTTGAAAAGAGCCTTCCAGGACTTTTTTTACTCCTTCAGAAGAAAAGATATTTTGAGCTTTCCCATAGAAGAGGGGCTGGGAATAGATTCGTTGCCCTCACACGCTACATAAACACACACTCAGAAATTTTTCTTCCTGAATTTGTCACACTTCAGAATGCCAATAATATGAATGCTACATGTGTTTCTTGCTTTACATTGACAGGGTTACCTACGCTGTATTTTGGAATAATAAGGAATATGAAGCATCTGGCCTACTTTAGATCACGCGTGCACAATTACTCAAAATACAAAATAACAGCACAGGATAGGGAGCATAATCTCTAATCTGGATGTTTTTCTTGAAGACAATGATATTAAGTGCTAATTATGGCACAGCTGCTCATACTGTGTGGTGGTAGCCTGAGCAAGAAGCCCAAAGAAAATCAAAAAGTTCTGGAATTACATACTACTGCTGCATACTAACATTGAGTAAGATGGCAGAATCTGGTCCTTATGTTGTTAAAATATTTGTCTCATTAAAAGGTAAGCATTTATCAGACTATCCTGCTTATTACTCCAGCTCTTTTAACCTGAGATTTATATCTTGGGCATGCCAATTATTCCATTTCATTCTTTCCTCAATAGAAATTCTGCTGGTTTATAAATTATTATAAATATTACTGAAAATCCATCTGAGCAGAACTATTTTATAATTCAAATACCCTGCAAGGCAGGTGTGATATTTAATAAACTTTCTTGTATTCTTTGATAATGGAATATAAATAGACTTTCTTGGATTCTGTGATAATGATCTATGCTTTTACCCCAAATATGAAAAGGAATAAAACAGGTTTTCAGCCTACAAGAGACATCTTTTACTGTCATTATAATACCCTGTTGTCTTTGTATTAAGGAAATGGTGCCCAGCTTGAAAGCACCTCAGAATGTTTGATCTCCTAAATAAATCAATGAGACTATTCTATTTGTCATCACATAAATGTCACACCTCCAGACCCTCTTTTCACTTACATGGCTCTAGCAGATAGTGTACTTAATGTTTATTTTATATTATAACCATACAAAGTATAAAATATATGAAACCTTCACACTGAATCTTGCTACCTGTAGAAAGAAATGTGATGTACAGCATGTGGAGTTTAAAAAAATTAAGCATAATGAAGTCTACATTTCAGAAGTTTATTCGGAAGTTTCAGTTTATTGACATTACTTCATACTGAGAAAAAAGGCTTCTTAGGATGAGTTGGGACAAACTGGAAAGGAGATGAGTTTCTAGCATAGAAACATTTAGTTGCATTTTAATAAACTAATTTAAATCAGTAATGTGGAGAGAGAGCATAAGGAAGCACACACACACACACACACACACACAAAGAAAAAATTCAATGGAACAGAGAAGCTCTTGACCTAGTGCAATATACAGACTTCATGTCAAAATATTCACCTTCAAATTTTAAATCACTCTCATGCTACTTTAACTACCTTTTTACTTACAATTTACCTTTGATGTTACAGATACCCACTGTCACATAAACACAACATCAAATATAATAATAACAATAAAAAGATGTGTGTTCAGAATATCACAGTGAAAAAGCATTCTGAAATGTGTGCAAGCTAGAGAAGTACCAGTAAATATGTTGATAGTGGAAATACCTGAAAATATTATTAATCAGGTAAATTTGAGACTATTGAAAAGAAGGCAGGTTGCAAGTACACCTGCTCCATCATAACCAAAGTTCCCTACTTTTCTGGATTTTAATAGCACTTAATTATGCTTTCAGTAGATCAAATAAGAGATAGGATTTTTAAATGTCATATTCTATTGTGTTATAGACCACTTGGAGCCATTAAGGTCTATATGAGTTCAATAATACCCATTCTGAAACTCAGCAAATAAATATTTATAAATGATAAAGAAACATTGCTCCTTGGAGCCTAT
This sequence comes from Notiomystis cincta, assembly GCA_013398075.1. NCBI lineage: Eukaryota > Metazoa > Chordata > Aves > Passeriformes > Notiomystidae > Notiomystis > Notiomystis cincta. The sequence continues at coordinate 73,962 of VZRX01018605.1, read as the reverse complement.
CAATAATTCATATTTTAGAAGTCCTTAAATACATAATAAACCATAATGGCTCCAATGGAACAGTCAACTCTCATAAACTTCTAGGAGGAATTATATTTTTTCTTATTTCACGTAAGTTTCCATTAAAATTCTATAGCAGAGGAACCATGCATTAAAATAGCTCTGTAAAAATGATACTATAGATGTGCTTGGTTTATACTAATACTCTTTGTGGCTAGGGATAAGTTGTTATTTGTGGTAAGGACCATGGGTTTTTTATGCTTTTTATGCAGTATTGCAAATACAAAGTGCTTAGCAATTCCCTTTATTCCTAATAATAATTATTCTTAGTTGCCTTGCAGCTGCATTGAAGAGATCCCCAGTGCATTAAAAACCATAGAAAATGTTGAAAAACTTAAGACACATGCAAAAGTTTTGTTGTTTAAACTGAACAATATAAACCCAATGAGCTGCATGGCACTGTAATATTAAATGGGCATAAAAATGCTTAGACAAAGCTATCTTAATCCTGTACAAAAAACAATTATGTATGCAGATTTTATTCTTCCCTGAAGTAGTTATACCTGGGCAAAGTCTACTTGTGGACAAGGACTGAGAGGTGTTTCCCATTGCTGCTTACAATTCTGCCAAGTAAGATAAACATAAGGTAAAGCCAAGAAAATGAGAGACTCATGAGGAGGTGAAATGACTTTCACGTATTAACGCAGCAGGTTAATAATGACAGCCATGAATCTTTAATAACCAGGGAAAATATGTGAGATCCTTACTGCCATGTACGTATCATCCCCCTCTTTCACTGTTCCCTTAACAACACGCAGTGAATTAATGATCTTCAGCCTTTAACTCTGTTTTCCTTCTATATTAACCATTTCAGCTGACTTAGTGAAGCATGATACTGTGACACTTCCTTTGTGACTCTATCCAGTGTCACTAGAGGATAATTCAGGTAAAGAGACCTCCTCATGAAGAGGATCAGGGCAGCAGCAGCACTGAATCATAACCAGAGGGAAAAAAGAATATTTTTATTATGAGCCATTGCCTGAAGTTCATATCTGATTCTTTCTTCTTTAGAAAGCTTCTAATAGAATGAGACCTCTCAAGATGTCTCTATGTGACAGATGTAGTTGCTATTAGACTTTATTTAATAAAGAAATTACAAAACCAATGAAGTAAAATCTAAACTGTGGGATGTACTCAGTGTAGAAAAGGATTAAAGCAATTCTCCTAATTTACTTTAGTAGCAGATTGGGATTTTGCCAACTTTGGGAAGTTCTTCATATTTCAACCAGTATTAACAAATTTTACTTTAGGTAGTCCCAGAGTGAAGGGAAGGCGTACAAATACACTGAAGGAAAAGCCAACATGTTTGCGTAAAGGAAGGATGGAATCTTTGTTCACAGGGCTCAATAGGTCAGTAAATTGGAGAGGGAGCAATTTGCATGTAGCCAATCTCCTTACTTTGAACTTCTTCCAAGTTTTTCTTCCACATCAGCCAGTGTGCCTGCAGGAGGAGGCACCAGAGGAATGAAAAACTGAGGGGTTTTTTTCTACTTAAAAGGTAATTTTTCTGAAATAGCAATCAGCTCAGTCACAGGAACTTAGAGCCCTCAGAGCACTGTTGACCCTTATTCTTTCTGACCACCTCTCCTGGTACTTCACCCCTGTGCCCCCTGTACAGAAGCCCCACAGTACCTCAGGCCTGAGCCCACAGACTCAGCAGAGTTAAGACATGGGCAAGTGGGGGCCAGTGGTGTCCCAGGCTGCTGCTTTCTTACCTGCTGATCACTGGGCTGGCAAGAAATTCTGTTAATGCCAGAAGCCCTGCCCTGCTAGTCCTGTTCATGTGCCAGAGGGTGCTGCTGGTTTTGGAGGCAGCAACAGCCCTATTTGTCCCATGGTCACCCTTGGCTCTAGCTTGTCTTCCCCCAAAAAGCCCAACCCTGACCGGTGCCAGCCAAGCTCACCTGCCTGCACAGGTTCTACAGGAAGGGGAAGGAAAGAAGCAGAATGCTGAGAGTACTATGGAACACTGTAAGTGCAAGAATCACAAAATTAGGAAGAGGCAAACCAGGAGCTGCATTTTGCTATTCTTTGAGCCTTACTCCAGAGCACTCCACTTCATCTGTCTGCCAATTAGGCACATGCAGGAACCAGTCATTGTATATTGAGGACAGTTACATTAACAACTTTACTCTTTCACGCTGGTTTTTGGAGTAGAAAGAGAGCTCATTGCCTTAATATTGCCTGGTTTTAAGAGATCTCTACTGACTTTAATTAACCTTCCCTGAGACTCACAATCATAACAAATACTATTCCTATAAACAAATATAATTGACTGTGTTCCATGGGATTTTCAAGGCATTTTTAACTCCTAAAAATGCAAATAAGAATTTTAATAGGCAGATTTTGAAGAGATATGGACTATTTCTACATATCACTAATAGTTCATTGATCTGGTTAGACAATAATTTGACATTATTATGGTCCATGTCATAAGCAGGTTATAAAATTATAAAGTTAATTAAGCTGGCATGAGTTTTACAGAACAATTTTATTGTATTTTCCTTGATCATTTATGTTCTGTTTACAGAGTTATAAATTTCACACAGAACGTTTTTAACTTAAGAAAGTAATTTCCACCAGACATATGAAAACTTAAGTGGTGGTAAAATTTGCCAGCCTAAAAATACTACAATGTTGCTGATTACAGTATCTTTCCAACAGTCTAACTCCAGTAGAATCAGGTCTCTGGTTTTGGAAGCAATTCAGGAAAGAGGCAAAATGAATAAAGTATAGGAATATGAGTCTTCTCTGAAAGCCAAGTCTGCATGCAGACAAACTTAAGATCTTCTCTAACAAAATAAAATCTTGATATGGTTAAGTTGCCATGTACTAGCATTACAGTTATAATTTCTTACATTCAAGTCTTTCCTGAAATGCTACTACCAGGCAGCAATGAAATGGTAGTTAGCATACAGTATTCATCTATATATTTTTTCTTCATGGCTTTAGCAGAGAATTCTTGCATTAAATGTTTCTAAATTACAGGTTATTCCATTCAGCAACAAAAATGTAATGAGAAATAAAGTAAATCATAGACTTTAGTTTTACTACCTATTGCTACAACAAATAATGCCTGTTCTATCATGTGTAGTGTAAATGAGACTACTACTACTACATAACTACCACTGATTTTCTATGTTCTGAACTAATATACATAGTTATAACAGTATATCCAGAAAAAATAATAAATTAATATTTGGTCAGTCTTTAGCTCTTTAGTAGTTCTATGAAAGCAGTTGGGTAATTGTACCAAACCTCTTTGTATGCCACTGTAGGTCTGGATTATACATGACAATTATTTAAAGATAAATTAATCAAATAAGATCATAGGTTTTGCTCAATATCGCATCATAAGGCAAAATTTCACATATCCCTAATTCACTGGCTGTACACACCATCCTTACTTCTCAGAGAAGTTAAACTCGAGTGCTCACACTGTAGCGGTTTTCTCTGACGTATTTAGACAACCTCTGGGTTTTCTTAAGCTGTAGTTCAATTGATAACCCTCCTGAGTTTTTTGCCTCTCATTTACTGGTTCTCCTGCAACAGCTGCCAGTGTACTAATAAAGTATCTCTACTGATGCTGAACAACTGTGAATATCAGTGTAAAATATGGTTGCTCCACCCCATCTTTTATTTATCTTCTCTCAGAATTGTTTGAGCGTGAAGGCAAAATAGTCTCTGAAGATTGCTCCTGTTTTTCTATTTCAAAGGACAGGGCTACCATGCTGGATGCTTCTCATGTACTGGCAAAAAGCTGCATGAAATACTTGTTCTTTCTCAGTCTCTGGTGCTTCTATCTGGACAACATTTAAATTGGAAGTACTGTTAATCTGAATTATTCCTCTTTGTACTTCAGCTTCAGGGACAGCACAAAACACATACCTTAATGCAAAACTCCCAGACCCCTAGACTAGAATTCTGATTATCTACCCCATCTATAAGTTTGATCTCTGCAATTGGTCACTACAGATAATGGAGCTGACTTACAAAAATCATATGTTCTTTGTATGTCTCGTGGATGAGCCTGGTGTGAGAGGAACTCAGTTTCTATGCACTATTGCTCTTCACACCCTAGGATTCTTTGTATCTTTTTCATATTATTGTAATAATTTTATTGAAATCATATATTGAAAGGTGTAAAGCCAATAATAAAACTTTCTTCTGAAATGCACACACAGAGCAGTACTGAAAAGGTTAACATTTCCAGTTAAAGCAATTAAATGTTTTATTTATATTTTGGGGATTAAGCAAGCAATTCAGGCATTGTAACAAATCAAGCTGACAAGTCCTATTCACATAAACGACAATGTGCAGACAAAAATTAGATTAATTTCCAAAATAACAATAATTCCTTTACCCAGAATACCACATTTATGGAAAGTCTTCAGAGCATTGCTTCCAATTATTTTCAACTCTGAAACAAATTATTACAGAACAACCTTTTCTTTATAAAATTACTTTATTTTGGTGACTCATTGCAGCTTTTCATTCTTTGTATAAATGGACCTTCTTCATTATGTAGACACAGAAGGGATGCAATTGCAAAACAAAAGGAGGACAAAGGGGAAAAAATAGTTTCCTTGTTAATGTAGACACACATCTATGAAAACTTTACTAAATTAATGTAGCTGCAGGGTTCATAATAACCTGTATGCATTTAGCCTTGCCAGATGATGCATAGGTTATTTCCCTGGAATTAAGCAGTCATGCGTATTTACCTCACAGTAATATCTTCTGACAGACACATCCGCATATATACAAATACACTTACAATCATGCATGAAAAGGTATGAAAATTAATTAAACTAGAGCTTTTTCAATAAGAAGAAAAGAAATTAAAGGGTTGTGTGATATAGTAGGTAAAAGTGGTTGACATAAAAATAGTCAGGAAAGAGCAAGGCGAGATACAGCTCTTTTCTCATAAACAGTTCTTTAGTGGTTGGTCATTTATTCAGCTTTTAATAGGTTGAGTTGTTGGTACTCTGTTACCAGCTGATGATGATCACACTGAAAATTATGAGAGTCAGTTTTGTATCACTGATATTGCTGCAGAGTTACGTCAGCTTTGCTTTTAGATCTGGCTCCTGCTGTCCAGAGCCTTTTAAACATTAGGTTACTACAATGCATAATTTATCACTACAGATTAAAGTTAGTCATGCATAGAAAACAAAAGAGCAAGCAGGGTGCTTTTCTGGGGGGATCTATGCTGAATATTCATGCTTGCTAGTCATTGTCTCTCTAGTCCTAAATCAGAGACCTGATTATCTAAGAGCTTCTCTGTCACCTACCAGGATACATGCTGCCAGCAGGATATGCTTTGTAAGTATTCCTGGTTCTATATGACTTGATTTTATTCAGGAACAACCCAGGAACAGGGCCAAAGCCATTTGTGTATAAGGAGTTTTCAGAGAGAGGAAGTGCTATTATTTAGGAGACAACTGTTAGTGAAAATACTGGGGTTTATATCATTCACTGACTGAATAACCTGAGTTGATTTGTTCATGCTGAATGTTTGGGGGTTTTAAGCCTGCTGGATGCGGAATACGATTGAAAGATTAAGTAGGAGAGCCTAGAGCTTTATGTACAGTTTGTTTTCTTTTTTATGACGTAAATCTAACTAAATAAAGAACAAAACCTGGAATGAATAGTGGGAGCACCATTTGCCTTTGTCATCTTCCTGCAGTCTATGCTTTTTTCTTTACTTACTCTCACATAAATTCTTACCAAGCTTGATATGCTTAGTTAAAAGAAAGAAAAATCCTCCCCATAAACTATCACATGGAAATAATGCTCAGATGCTATTCTAAATGCTGGAGTGTGCTTTGCCCTATGTTTAAGTGTTTTTCCTCAAAAAAACTCCTAGAAGACTTCTTTTTCCCTCCTACTTATTTTAACAAATATGTGTCTTCTTTTTCACTATAACAATACAGGAAGAGTAATTATCCACTCACTTACTGTGTTGGCCACTCTCTCAGAATAAGGTATCCTGAGTGAATAGTGTTGCTTCTCCCTCTGCCTTCTCTCTCCAGAGACCTCTATGCCCTCTGTGTGATTAATTCCTACATGATAACACTTTCATTTTAGTTAATGTTATCATATTGTGCAGATAACTTTCTGCATTTCTGTTACTTTTCAGGAACACAGAGCCTTCTCTAAACAATTCACAAAGTAGGGCATCATTCTACATTCTCTATCATAACACTTCTTTATCATATCAATGTGAATGCAGAGAGGCTTTGTAAGGAAGGAAAAGAAAGACTGTACTGGAAAGGCTTCAATGTAATTTCTAAAGTACCTGACCATATGCCACAGGAAAAGTATGTCCTTCATCTCCATAAAACCAAAGGGCAAAAGAAGACCACACAGATGATGACAGTTTAAAAAAGTGTCTTGCAAAAATTGGCAACCGCAGTTGTTGAGGTACATTACTAAAAGTGACAGATTTTGGATCTGCTCTTTTTTGCAAGTCCCCTGTGAGTCACACTACCATCATTTCTTTATCTGTAGGAGACAAACTCTGTCCCTTCTGTGAATTATGTCAGCAATCTTCCATCAGACACATGCAATATTGCTAGGTGACACCTTGCAGCAGGTGTTCACTTCTTCCATATGGTGCTTCACACATTTACTTGAACTATCATATTTGAAGCATATTGAATTTGTTCAGCCTACAAGTTATCAAGCTAGATGGATGACTTTCTTTTAAGTATGCACATTCATCTTGGCTTGACAAGTGTCCATTTGACACTGAGTGAAAATTCTTTTCCTGAGAAAGCTCTAGAATACCATGTTACTTGTCACCAAAATTGTGCTGCCAGAATTTTGCAAGAAATGTTTGCAGATTAACAATGGCAAATTACTTTTAGCTTGATATGTCAAAGTATAAAGTACCTCTTCTGAATTGGATAAATGAGCACATTTTATGAACAACAGACAAGTCCACACCTCCTTTTAAGCTTTCATTTCATTAATGAGAGTCTTGGGTCTGCTTCATTCAATAGTGGAGTGATACTATCTAAAATGACCTCCACTGAAAAGTTGAATTTAGGATTTTTCTAGAACATGTCCTGTTGACAAGCAATGTATTCATTCTCTGTTCTCTTGTCCAGCACAATGCTACCTGCAGTAATGAATCTTTAACTACTCTTGTATTTGCTGAAAGGATCCAGTCATGACATGAGTGTAACTTTTGACATCCTGATTTAATTAAGGCTGCAAATTCCTGGACCTTTTAGTAAGAATATTTATTGACTTAGACAAAACAAGGAAGGATGGCACGCTTTCTGTGAAATGGGATTCAAAAACAGCAGGCAACACCATTATTTGTAATCTGACAAGTGTGTTCTGTGAAAGTAAGATATGTTGTGTTTGTTTGTTTGTTTGGCGTGATTTTTTTCTAAGCTCATATCAAAAAAGAAAAAAAAATAAAAAGTATCTTGATCAATCTATGTTAGGATGGTACATAAGAAAAGGATGGTATATACACAGTAGCAAAGGTGTCAATCTCCCATCTATACAGTGCTTAAAATTGTCTAGCCTATTTCTTAATATTTTTCTTCGCTGAGCAGATTCTTGGCAGTAGCCCCAAAATTAATGAAGCGCACATGCATCTTCTATAAAATCTCTTCCAAAATTATGTTTTTCTAGAGCAAATTTCACTCTAAAAGCTGGTGCCACTTGGTACACAAAGTGAAGTGAAAATATCTGCAGAAAATAACATTTTGTTTATCAAAACTAAAGTGGGAAAGAGGAGCACTCAACCTTTTAGTTTATGAAAAACTGAGGGTTATTATCTGTGTAATTAATCAGATTTAGGGCAATTGCTATTAAAGCATGTTAGCCCAGGATCCACTGTCTAGTGCCAGGTAGGTGGTAGCCTTATGAACAGATATTTCTTCTTCTGTTTGCTTTGATTTCAGTAGAGATCAGGTTCATAAACAAGGCAATCATGCAGTCACCGGATCTTTCACTCAAAGGCACTACTATTCAAAAAGTTAATGTTCAATTTTTTCAGGACTTTTGGCCTGCTTGAAGAGATTGTGTTGCATCAGTGACTGCAGGCGTTTTCCTACCTGATTTGTCCCACTAATCCAGCTAAAAGGAGTCTGTGAGCACTGTCTGAAGAGCACATATAGAATTCATTTGTATATTATGATCCTAGCAAACTGTCAGAAGAAGTTAATGTTTGTGCAGAGCTATATCAAAATTCCACATAACTCATTTTCTTGACCCTCATGTTGAACAGAAATAAATATTTTTGCTTCATTATAATGTCATTCAGCCACATCGTATCTCTGAGATCTTTCTGGAAGGACTTCCTATCTCTTTTAGATGAATTCCAAATATTTCACTATTGTTATGAGCTTTTTATGACTGTTCATCCCTTGACTGACCACTTGTGAATGTCTTTATCTGTCCTAATAAAGAACCTTTTCATAGAACCAAACAATGGTTGAGGTTGGAAGAGACCTCTCAAGCTCATCTTGTCCAAACTCCCTGCTCAAGCAGGGCTGTTTAGAGTTAGGGAGAAGACTCTGGAACCTTCCTTAAATTACAGAGTTTCTAAGGATAGAAACTCTGGAATCTCCAAGGGCAACCTCTACCAGAGCTTAGTCTCCCAGTAAAAAAGTGTTTTCTGATGTTCAGATGGAACCTCCTGTGTTTCAGTGTGTGTCCACTGCTTCTGGTTCTGTCACTGGGCAGCCCTGGGAAGAGTGTGACTCCATTCTTTTTGCACCCTGCCTTCAGGTATCTGTATACGCTGACAAGGTTGCTCTGAGCCTTCTCTTCTCCAGATGGAGCAGTCCCAGCTCTCTCAGCTTTTCCTCAAGGGTAAGATACTTCAGTCTGCTGTGGTCCTTCATTGCACTTTATCCAGTACGTCCATGATGCCCTTGTACGAGCACAGAGCTGGACACAGCACTCTAACACTCATCAGCAGTGAGGAGAGGGAAAGAATCACCTCCCTTAACTAGCGAAGCACAGAATACCTCTTTGGCCACAAGGGCACATTGCTGACCCATGTTCAACCTGGTGTCTACCAGGACCCTGAGATCCTACTCTGCCAAGCTGCTTTCCAGCTGGCACACCTGGTTGTTCTTTCCCAGGGACAGAACTTTGCACTGCTCCTTGTTGAACTTAATGAATTTCCTGTTCTACTATTTCTCCAGCCTGTTGAGGTCCTTCTGGATGGCCCTCTGGCATATCAGCTACTAATCCTCCTTTTTTGGTCACTTTTTGAGGGCACATTCTGCCCAGGTCACTAATGAAGATGTTAAGCAGGACTGGACCCTGTATTGACGCCAGGGTGACAGTGTAAGTCACTCGTCTCCAGCCAGACTTTGCGCTGCTGATCACCCCCTCTAAGCCTGGCCTTTCAGCCAGTTTTCAAAACATGTTGCTGTTTGCTCATCCAGACTGTACAGCAACAGCTTCATGCTGTGGACCTTATGGGAGTGTGAAAGGCCTTACTAAGTGCGGGTGGACAATGTCCACTGCTCTCTTCTCACATACCACGCCAATCATTTCCTTGTAGAGGGTTATCCAGTTAGTCGTGCATGACTTCTGCTTGGTGGAGCAATGCTGACTACTCCCCATGATTTTCTTGCTGCTCATGTACCTGAAGAATTGTTTCCAGGTTTAGCTGCTCCATCACTTTCCCAGGATCTAAGAGGAGGCTAACTTGTAGTTCCCTGGGTCTTCATTCTTCCATAAGGAGGTGACATTAGCATTCCTCCAGCCTTCAGGAACTTCTCCCAGTCACCATGATTAATCAGTAATTATTGAGTGCCCCTCCCCCAGTGACATCTGCCAGGTTCTTCAGCACTTGTGGTGCATCCCATCAGGGTCCATAGACTTTTGTGGGCCTGGTTTGCTTAAGTGTTCCCTAACTTATTCAGCTTCCACCAGAAGTTAGATTGTCTTTCCTCTAGCCTTTTCCCCTGACCTCTGAAACTTGGTATTTCTGAAGACCAGTCCTGCTGGTAAAGACTGAAGCAAAGAAGGGATTTCAGTACTTCCTCCATTTCTATGTTCTGTGTAACCAGGTCCCCTGTCTTGAGCAATGGGCATACAGTTTCCCTATTTCTCCTTTTGTTGCTTATGTACTTAGAAAATTTACTTTCTTCTAGTCTTTGACATGCCTGCCAAGATTCAATTCCATTTGGACTTTAGTTTTCATAACTTCATCCCTGGATGCTTCTATATTTGTCCCAGGTTATCTGTCCTTGCTTCCATCTTCTGTAGGCTTTATTTTTATGTTTGAGTTTGTCTGGGAAGTTCTTTGTTTATTTTTGCAGGCTTTCTAGCATTTTTAACTGATATCATGTTCTTTGGGATGGAGCTCTCTTGAGCTTGGAGGAGGTGATATTTGAATATTAACCAACTTTATTGTTCTCCTCTTCCCTCCAGGGCCTTATCCCATGGGTATCTTCCAATCAGATCTTTGAAGAAACCAAAGTCTTCTCATCTGAAGTCCAGGGTTGTGATCTAGCTTTTCACTCTGATCCCTGTCCCCAGTATGATGAACTCCACAAACTCATGATCATGCACTCAAATTACCTTTGATGTTCACATACCCAACAAGTCTCTCATTTTTGGTGAGTATGGAGTCCAGCTAAACTCTTCTTCTTGGCTCCTCAGTCATTTGGAGGTGGAATTTGTTATCAATGCAGCCAAGAACCTTCAGAATTCCTAATGCCCTGCTGTGTTGACCCTCCAACAGATATCAGATCGTTGATCAGGACCAGAGACTATGAATGTGATGCTGCTCCTATATTTTTGCCTCATCTGTTTGTTCTTCCTGGTCATACAGCCTCTAGCAGACACCCATTATCCTGCCACCTTTGTCTGTCCTCTATTTAATCCTAACTCATATTCTCCCTTGTCTATCCTCAAGGATGGTTCCACGCACTCCAGGTGCATTATCACATTAAGGACAACCCTCACTCCTTGTCTTCCTTTCCTGTACTTCCTGTAGAGCCTGTATCCCTCCCTTGCAACACTCCACTCCTGGCAGCCATCCATCATGCCTCCATGACCCCAAGAAAATAACAGCTCTTCAAACTCAATTCAGATCCCTAACTCCCCATGTTTGTTCCCCATGCTAAGTGCATTAGCCCACAGGCAGCACCAGTTGTGCAAGCAATTATTAACTTGTTCTATTAGTGCCCTTCTGCTCACACCACTTCCCCTCAGTGTCAGGACTGAGGAGACCAGCTAGGTCCTCATGCCCTTGACAACTATCTACAGAGTTTTGTGGTGACTTTTAACATTTTTATGACTCTTGATAATTTTGTGGTCACAACTTCAATCTTTCCAGCTTTGCCTCTGGGGGGACCTCATCATTTGTTGTGTTGGGTATGGCAATCTTTGCAAAAGTAACTTATTTTTAAAAACTAACATCTATTCCCTTGTTATTAAACCCAAGGTAAACACCAGATTATGATCTATAGAGAGCTTTTTTGATCTTAAGTTGGAGTTTCTTGAAAATACTTGGCAACATCTTGCTTTAAAGTTTAGCAATTTGCTGAAAGCCATTTCTATCAGCATTTCAATTTAACACAGTTCATCCTTGTAAGTACAGGGAGAAACTCTCAGTGTGACAATCTCCCCAAATCCTTCTGTGTAAACCAATGAAAAATGTTAATTAGTCTTGCAAAGTCTAATTCCTTTTATAGTATCATAATTTACAAGATTCACAACCCAGTGCTTTATACTTTCAACTTACGCTTCTGTGGTATTTTAAAGTATGTTAAGATGAGGAAAATCTTTTCTCATGCACCTTATTATACTTCAAGATGTCAAAGTTAGTTCTTCTCAGTTTTCTCCACTAAGAGCTTTTTCTTTCTGAGAGATATCTGTGGCTGTAATAATTTTCTAATACTCAATTTGATCACATTAGTTTTTATTGAGTTCTTTTAAAGTCATGGTTAATTTGTGCTTTATACCAAAGATTCTCTGTGGAAGCAATGATCATTCTCTATGTGCCATACATGTCTTTTCCCATTTGACTATGACTTTTGATTTCCTTCTTCCTCATATTTTTTATTCCCATTTTAATAATAAACATTCACTACATGGTATTTTGTTGGTTTTTTTTCCGTGTTTGAAGGGTTAGCAATATTGCACTTCCATTTATCAGTTTTATCTGGAATAATGCTTTTAACACTTCTTGAGATCTAATCATAGACTGCCTCAGATGCTGAGGTCCCTAATAGGCTGGTTCAAGAAATGTCCATTGATGCTGTCAAGAATGTTATCATTGCACCTTTATCTGGGTTATCTTCATTATAATCCAGAGGTTTTAATGAACACATGTTTTCTTCTCCCTTCCTAACAGAATGACCTCTCCACAGAAATTACAGGGAGACAAGAAGGCTGGGAGTCATGTTGTTTTCTGACTCCTGCACGTTCTATCTTCCCCTATGAAGAATCAAAGACACTGAAGAAAAGATCTTGCAGGTCTCAGGAGGAAAGCTAACATGGTCCTGAGAAAATCTACTCCAACACTGTGCTGCAGTTTCCATCATGGGAAAAAAAGTGTTGCTGCCCTAGGAATATCATAGCAGTATAAGGAAAAAGTGAGGGAGAGAAGATAAAGAGAAATTAGAAATTTCTATCAGCTACTGCTACCCCAAAAATTATCATTATTATAGTAACTGATACTACAGTGAAAGATTCCAACAGATATTGTTAGTTATGGAAACACAGAAGAGGAAGCTTTCAACCATTGCAATCCTGCCACTCTTCAGCAAATATGACAGCATCTAATCCATTCCTAGAACTTATTACGTTTATCTTCTTGTATGCACCCATTCTCCTCTGCTCCAAGTTATAAAAATAAGCCTATTCACATTTCTGCTGCAAAGTTTTGTTGGTCTTTGTTTTTTCTTTTTTATATTATTAGTATTCATACAGCACTCGTAACAGAAAGTGTGCAAATATAGGAAAATAATCTATATTGTACATACAGATTTGTTTGCAACTAACCGGAATTGATTTGTTTGCAACTAACCAGAATAGATGAGTTCATTAAAAAAAAAAAAAAAGAGAAAAAAAATGACACTGTTAGAGGAAAGAAATAAACTGTTTAGTAACATCTTCCTTACATGGCTGAATACGTCAAATCCTCTTCCTGAGTATCCCTTAGAGGGAGAAGGAAATACGTTGAAGTAACATAACAAGGAGAAGCTCTTTTGTAACTGGCTTGATCCCAGTGATTATAATGTTGATGATAATTAATTATGTGTGTTGCGCACAATGTTTCTTATTTTGGCAAGACAGAGATAACTTTATTTGTACTTTGTAGAGGGAATACCAAGGCCAGGTGTGATCTCAACCTTGATCTTCCTCTTCCACGTTTCATGTGCATTCAGTGCACTCTGCATTGTTATTAATAAGTGGGAAATTATTCCCTACCTTGAGAAAAGGCAGGAAAATAGAAGAAAAACCACAAAATACTAAAAAAGTAAAAGCGCAGATGTAGCTCCCTTGTTACCATTAAGGCACAGCAGCGTTAATAATGAGACAATTTAATGTGATGGTAACATCAAGTTTTAAAGGTTATCAAAGCAAATCCAGACAGAAATCAGAACAGGTGGACAGAAATAAGTGACCTTTAGTCACCCCTAAACTTCTTGTGACCTCAGAATCTAAAGAAAGAAGTGTAAAAGACATTTCATAATATTAGTTTTATTTGAAGAGTAGGGAATCAAATAGCAATTTCTGCCACAGAAATTTGACCAAAGAAGAGTTTTAATGACTTGTTGAGTTTCATGTTTTTGTTGTAAAAAATAAATGGATTCATATGAAGTATTATACATATAAATGTATATACAGACAAATGATTGGTCACTTTGAAAACCAATCTGAAAAACGATTTTCTTTACATGAGATGCAAAGATGGAGTTATGCAAAGCAATTGTGTTTTTATACCAGTTTCCAAAATGTAACCTAGAACCACTCTAGTCCAAATGAATAAATCAAGATTAGAAACAAACTATTAAGAAAAAATACATTTTTATGTCAAGTTCTGAAAAGAAGGAAGCAAGAATATCCTTGCAACCTATTTGGGCTGCTATAGTCTACATGAATAGTCTGATGGATGGGTGAAAACTGTCTGGATGATCAGGAGCTAAGAAAAAATGGCTATTATTTCATATCCTACCTAGAGGTCCATTACAAGACAAATCCTCAAGGATCTATCTTGGGACCTATCCTCCATAATATCTCTCTAAAAACAAAAAAAAAAGCAGAAACAAAAACAACAACAAACAAACAAACAAGTTGAAACAAAACAAACAAAAAAAAAAAACACAGAAGAGGCAGAGTCCTTATCAGGTTTCTAAATTATGTGAGACTTGGGATGCAGTTGATAAACCGAGAGCAGGCCTGGAGCAGACAGACTGGAGGAATGAGGCAAAGGGCAACTTCATGATAAAGAATGATTTCCCCACAGAAAGTCTGTGCTATTAACTTCCACACAAAATTTTTCTTTCTTTTGCCTGGAAACAACTTCCATGAGGATATGATTTCCAGAAGCTGAGGTAAGGTTGTCTAGCCTGTAATTTCCCAGATCTTTCTTCTGGCATTTGTTGAAGGCAGGTGTTACATTTGTTCTTTTGTGTGAAACCAAGGACCCTCTGTCATTGCTGCAACCCCTTCAAGATATTGGAGAATGGTTTAGAAATGACACCCTCTAAATCCCTATTTTACAAACACATTAAAAGAGCTTAAAATGTGTTAAATAATTGTAAGAACTTGGAGTACAGTATTGTGCATCCTACAAGTTTGCAGATAGGTTCATAGGATCTACCATATTTTAACACAGTTACATATAGATGAAAAGGAAGACCCTTAAAATTGGTTCACATAGACACCTTTTCACAAATGTAGCTTAAATTAGAGCCTTCATAGTTTTAGAAATCAAACTAAAAATGTATGAACAAAATTGCATGAGAGTGTCACTCATTTTAAGCCCATATATTGCACAAAAGCCAATTATCACCACATTTTTTGCAAGACACTTAAGGTCTTCCAGACTTTCTCAAGGAGGGCTAAAGTTTGCCCCCAATAGCATCAGCAAAGAGTCACTTTAGGCTTGGAGCTTTACTTCTGACTGCACTTTCTGTCACCAATTATTTTGTGTGCGCACCAAAGGAAATCAGTCAAGACTGTCAGCAGCATTGATCCCACTTCTCTCTGCCAGATGTTATTCTTGTCCATCTGCTCACACTTGCTTTGCACAACATGAAAAAGAACTGGAGGCTGTGAAGTGACACTGCAATTAACCTTGTAAATGATTTCCCTCTTTGCAAATGAAACTAGCAATTGGGTCCATAACTTACACAATTAAGAGCAATGCATCTTAGTCATTTTCTGTAATCCTCCATTTAATATTTGATCATTGATTTAATGTTTAATACCATGGAATCGTTGTTCTGTGTCCCTCATTTCATGAATGCCCTTGATTTTAAAGATAGTCAGCAAGTAGTAGCTTGATCTTGCAAAAATTTACTTGTGCCAGTACTTTGATGAAGGCCAATGTGATTAATTACATGAGTAAAGGTTTGCATGGGCAAATGCTCATATTTCAGATACCTCATTTCTATCTTAGTAGCCTTCTTTAATTTTGGGGTATTTTTTTGGAGATGGTTTGTTTAAAATTAATTGAATGTTTAAAGGAGTCCATAGGTACTAAATGTAAATGTAATTGTTTTCAAAGCCCAGATTTCTGTGCAACATAACTTAAACTTTTGTTGCTCCTTAAAACAATTATTAACAATTTCTTTTAACCATGGAAAGTTGAAGCTGTCTATCAATGTCGTTTGACACCATGTGAATAAGAACATGCATAAGTAAGTTTGTGTGTGTATATTTAATATATACTAAAGCGAAAGTTTGGAACAGTGCAAAATTCAGACAGATTTTGCCAATCTACCTAAATATTGAAATACCTTAATAGTTAAGGGTGTTTCTGTTATTCCAGGCTTCTTACTCTATTATGGAAAGGCTTTCAATATGTTGCAATTTTCTGAAGAAAGCTGCTATTCACTGGAAAGTAAATGAAATAAATGACCAGGGGCTTGTTACAATGGATGATTTAGATGACCAGTTCAGAAGTTGAAGTTAAGCTTCCAGAGGTGAAAGCACATTCCATTAAATTATTATACAGTAAAAAAGATTAAATAGCTTTACCAGGGGAGGATTAGATTAGACATAGAAAAAAATTCTTCTCTGAAAGAGTGGTCAGGCACTGGAATAGGCTCTCCAGGGAAGTGCTGCTGGACATGATGGAAGCTTCCAACAGCCTCCCACAGGAGCCACCTCTGTGGCCTCCCTGCGACCAGAAACCAGGCCATACCAAACCAATACAACCCCATAAATATTTTCTTATTCAGATGAAAACCACTAGGTTACAATAATAGACAGTTGTGACCAAGCCGCCATCTCAGTCATGATCTGGAATCAAAAATTGAGCCTTCGGTTGATGAAAGTGTTGGGCACTACAGCTGGAGCTACAAGGCCCTAGTGTTTTTTACAGTAAAATAATTCAACACACAGGGCAAGAGGTACCATTCACTGCACCTCATGTTGTTATAGCTGAACCCAAAAATAAAAGAATCCACAATTTTTCTAAATCTTAGTAGATGAGACAGAAACTTCCTGGTCGCTTTAAGTGGCAATTCCTTGTTTTGTTGGAAAACAAAAATCATCTATGTCACGTATGCTATAAATCAGCTGGGAAATGTATACTTTCTTCACAATGTCTGGGCAAGCTTTTCAAATTCAGATACTTAAAATAAGTTTCACTGAATTGCCTTAGACTTTCCTGGTAAATATAAAATTTTAAACAAAATAAATTTTTAAGAGCAGTAGGACCTTCCATTAATGTATATAATTTGTTGTTGCCTGGTTATTTGTTTTATAGATTTTGAGGAACCTCTTTTAAGTCAGCTGGGAATGTTCATTACTTGTCAACTATAATAATAACTATATATTTTTCCTGATGTGTTAGGAGTTTACTGAATTGTTATTGTTTGTAGTTGTGTCATCTTCAAAGTTCTTAGTGATGAGGTTCTTTTATACATTGCAGCTTTCATAATGGAGGACTGGAGAAATTGTTAAAATAGATAGCAACAAAGAATTCCAGATTGTTTAAATTCCAGTTTCTCTTCATGGAGATGATGAAATTAAGAACAAAAAAATCTGAATCTATCATGATTTTAAGTGTTATTAAATAAAAAAATTGTCTTTTCTCAATAACCCATTGATTATGAGAACCTAGCAACTCTCATCATATTGTTTGCAAATAATTAACACATTAGCTTGTGCTGTA
Source organism: Notiomystis cincta (assembly GCA_013398075.1). Lineage (NCBI taxonomy): Eukaryota > Metazoa > Chordata > Aves > Passeriformes > Notiomystidae > Notiomystis > Notiomystis cincta. The sequence continues at coordinate 56,558 of VZRX01018605.1, read as the reverse complement.
TGCTTATGCATACATGGGCTTATTCTACAGATAAAACATCATCCTAGGACTGATCATAAAAGAAGGTATAGTTCACTCTGAACAAGCACGTAATACTTTATATGAGTATCTTTGGATAATGAAAGTTTGAGAAATAAACTTATTCCAAGCACACTGGTGTATATTTTTTCTTCATATCACCTTCAGAAGTCACCAACATTTTCTCATTGTGTATCTTTCTCGGTATTTAGAAAATGTGATGTAAGATGATGAGGGATATTATTATCCTGCCATATTGTGACCCAAGGGAAGTGACATTCAGGACAAGTGAAAGCCAAAGCTTATCTACTGTTCATTAATATTCAACATCAAGTAAATCAGTTCTCTAGAGAGTAAAAACAAAGACACCTTCAAAATACATGCTGATCCAATGTAAACAATCCTTTCCTTTCCTTTCCTTTCCTTTCCTTTCCTTTCCTTTCCTTTCCTTTCCTTTCCTTTCCTTTCCTTTCCTTTCCTTTCCTTTCCTCCTCTTTTCCTCTCTTTTCCTCTCCTCCTCCTCTCCCTTTCTTCCTTTCCTAATTGTAGAAATCCAGACTTGTATTACTGTTTAGTCAATAAAGCAGAACTTTTGTTCTATCAAACAGAGGTCATCATCACTTTTTACCTCATCAACAAATGAGAGAAAAAGCAATCTGTAAAATATCCCATTTCTCACTGCCCCTTTTTCACTTCACAGACTATCAACCAAAAAAAAGTTGCCACTTTTTGCACAAGTTTGTTTATCTTTCTGTCTTTGTGCTGTCCATTTAATTAAAGGTCAGGATCTATGACCATAATCTTCTTCTGAGATAATAGCTAAACTTAATAAGGTGTCTTCTTTATAACACTGACAGTCTATCACTGCTGATTCCTCATGGTAGCTATTCTGTGTACCTCATCATTCTGCTGGATCTTTCAGTAGACACTGTCTTTAAAATCCCATTTGTACCATTTGGGTCAGGTCAGGAAGACTAATGGCTCTAATCTCGTTGGAATGATATTATTAATCTTGAAGTAGGTGAGGAGCAAGATGCTTTCTCCTGGCAAAGAACTCAAGACTCCAGTTCTGTAGAGGGTTATCCCACATTTATTGCACATGGCAGAATGACTCAAAGATTCGGTTACAATTTTTTGTCATTTTAAACCTGTATGCTATTTTAAATCAATTTCAGAAACCTAAAATGAAGAATTAAGGTTTTTATTTCCTGTTTCATACAGCTTAATTTAAATTTCCTTAATGTGTTTTTAACAAACAAAGCAAAAGTAAATAGGAGTAGCTGTGAATCACAGCAGTAGTCCTCTATGATGAGCTCTGCTTCTGGGCATAACAGGTGCATATTTGCTGATGTCTAGAAATTTGAGAAATAAAATTCACATTGAATACTAGATTCAGCAATGTGACATGTTTTAATTTCAGGACTTGTTGTTTCTAGCAGCCATTAACAACAGTTGCAGTCACTGTTACTTCTGAATATCCAGCTAAGGTTTTTTACAGTCTAGATTTCCAAAATGCTCTATGTGTATATCTGTTTTATGTACCATTTCAATGGGTACTGATTTAGAGGTAAGCTTCACTGCTTTGTGAACAAGAATGTGACCAAAGAACAGGATGGAATATCAGGCTTTTGTTTCCTCCCGGTTTGCGTCCCCATGCACATTCACCTGGAAAATGGATTGGCTAAGCCTACTGTGCCTGGCCAAGGTGTTCCTATAAATTATACCTCCATATGAGAAATACTGATAAAATAACACAGTGCAACACAACACCATTCCTAGGAAGGCCTCAAAATACCCTTCTGCAAAGACAGATAGCTTTGTGGGCACTCAGCCATCGTTCTTCAAGCCTTTCACATTTCCAGATGTCTTTTGTTCTACTATTGCAGTTTCCTGCATAATGCAATTCCTTGCTTTTAGTCTGCAGAGCTGCTTTAAACTGGCACAGACTGAGTGCTTGTAACCCCAAACAGGTTCCAGAGCACCAGCTGAAGAAGGGTGCACATGGTGGATGAGCTTTCAGACTCAGGACATGGACCCCAGCTCTTGCTTCAGTGCACTGGGTTGCTCTCAGCCATGTGAACTATTATAGCTTTGCTGGGATTTCTTTTGAGTACAAACAGAAACTCAGATGCCAATGGCCATGCCAGATAAATTAAGTACAACTAATTGAGAAAAATTCAACATAACATATACTTTATGCTAACCTGTCCACTAGATAGAATCATGACATTTGGAGAAATAAGATGGAGATGAGGAACTGATTGTTTCCCTTGATAGCTTGAACAGGTCCATCCTAAAATGTTACTGATATATTTCCATCACATCATTTTAAAAATAAACCAGTTGCTGTGCATGAAACATCTGTGGTCATATCTAAGTCAAATGAATCTTAAATGAGCCTCACTGGAATAAACCCCAAAATATTAAAAATCCTGGATGTTATAACANATTGATATTAATGTTAATGTTAATATTAATATTAATATTATTAATTTCCATTTTTCACTTTTAAAATTTGAGCATTCGGTGATTTTTTTTCACATCAAACATTACTTCTATTCTCATTTGTATTACTCAACAAGTTTTAAATGGCATAAGATATTTCTCTTTGCCAAAAAATACTTTGTATAACAATGCTCTGCATAAATTGATATTTTTTAAGAAGAAAAGCAATTTATACTTGTAACCACCATTTTCTTTCTTAGTTTTAAGGTGGAATTAAATCAGATTTGCAAAATACTTGCCAACATAGAAAATTTTGACTTCTCAGTATCAACAGTTTAGATAAAAAATGTTTTCTACGTATCAGTACAATAAAAATAACATGCACTAAACCAAATCAATGAGGTTTTAAACTTTGAAAACTCTTATGCCTAACTGACCTTGTCATTACTATGAAGAAAAAGCTATTATGAAAAATAAGAATCAAGTTCAGGGTCATTTCATGAGCTTAGAAAATATTTCCTGACTCTTCCTCCACCCCAACACATAGATCACTTTGATTTCACTTCCCAGGGATGCTGGCACTTTTGGGATTTTCAGTGAAACTGCAGAAGGACAGGCTAAATGCATGGCGCAAAGCTCACTGAGAGACAGCTGGAGCACAAAGGTGCATATTGCAACAGACCACTGAGGAGCACTCCATGTTTCCATGGATGGAATTTAGTTTTTCCTCTTTGTGGGTGGGAAGAGGTTCCTTCTTGCTCCTCACAGAGATCTTCAGAAACCAGGGACCATCTTGAGGTGGTAAAAGCTCTCCTGAAATCTTACTGCCCAGTTATTGTTAATATTTGACTCGCACTTAACACTCTTCAAAAACTTTCAGTAACCCCTAGCCCTATTGTGATGTAAGGTTAAGGGCATGAAAGGAATTAAAGTGTCTTGAGGGGCTTTGCAAAAAGTTCTTTGTGCTGCACAGAGCTTCATTCTTTCTTTAGGCTGCACCTGCATAAGGGAAGGACCCACCTTGCATTTCATTTCAGTAATGTTTGTTCCAATAAGAAAAATCAAGTGTAGGGTGAGACCTGATCTACTTGAGATATATGTATATTTAGGTCCACAGTTTCTTACTCAGTTTCAGGATCCCCAGTGCTCTTTGTACATCTCTGTGATTTAAAAACAATTAGTATGTTTAATAACAGCACACTGTTTAGAAATGTTTCTTCCCTTTTGGTTAACCATATAAATAGGTTATGTATCAGGTATTAATTGATCAGAAACTCAATTTTATGTTTTAAAACCAGGTCAGATGTGAGCTAAACTGTGTAACACACGTGCCTTTTCTTTCTAGGCCCAATTCAATTTGAAGGAGTTAGATTTAAATTTGAACAAAGAAGCAATGTCAAATATTTCCCATTATAATGTGGAATTAGTAAAGCACAGGAAATAAGAGCAAGCTGTTCCCTATTCTGGCCACCGCTGCTTTGTCAGAATTATTTTGAAAAACCCAAGGCAGAATCTTTACTAATGATAAAAGAAAATGATTGCAAGTAAAGAAAAATTTCTCTATCTATACCTACACTGCCAGTGAAGAAAAAAACAAACAATCAAACAAACAACTATTCCCTACAACCCATTTGTATAGAAAGTATTTATTGCAGGTAAATCCATAGGGAAAAAAAAAAACACAAAAACCTACATGTTTAGCAGTATTTTAGCTAATAACATTTATTTCAGTGTAAAGCCATGGTTTAAGAATTAAGCAAGCATGCTTTCAGGGCTTTTCATTTCCAGATTACACCATATGGTTATCACTTGTCTAATGGAGTTCAAAACACCCCATGGACTGCATTGAATGTTCTCTTTCTCTCTGACATGACACATGTTTATAGCAGAAATAGTACCAACTTTCTTCCATCTTGTTACCTCTCCACCACCTGGAAGCATAGTAGGCATGTTTTTACCTGGTTCAACCATTCTTTCTATGTCCTGTGTGGTTTATTCACGTTTGTTTGGTAAAATTATATATAATTTGGAAATTACAAATTAGATCTGCTCCAGGCTCCTGTTTTGGATTTTTTTGAGTACTGTAAGACTAAAAAAAATTGCCTGCAGCTCTTCAACTTGCTTAATAATGTCATTCTCCATTGTAAAGCCTCAGTGCTTATTAGGCTCTTGAGTGAATCAAGCCCTTACAATAATGGCCAAAAACATGTCGTCAAGCCATCAGGAAATTCGAGATGCTGTGAGCAGAGGAACTATTAGGAGCTGCTAAAGTGAGAAGTGATATTATGTAGATCACTGAAATGTGGGCATCTTCTTAGCATTTTGGAAAATGGGATGAAAGTTCAAAGCCATACTGACACAGTTTTGTAAAATGTAGTTGGACTATTTCCTTCTCTTTACATATATGCCTAATTTCTTCTGCAGAAATATGTGCATTCAGAGATTTGAATCCAACCAGAATAGAAACAGGTTGACATGTGATTAGGAAAATGGAATTTTTATAACAAATATTCTGAAAATATAAATTATATTGATATTTAAAGTGAACCTTTGTCTGATCTTGAAAGGACTTGCCATCTGAGTAAAATTTCAAGAGGTTTCAGATTCACTTCCAGTCCCAAGATTAATTTATTAGAGTGATATAGTTTGGGAAAAATTATGAATCTTCTTACAAGAAAATAACATTTCCTTTCACAGAGGAAATGTTCCTCTTAAAGGAAACACCCCAACAGATGCAGCAATAAGAAGCTCCAAAATGAGATTCAGTATAAAGTCTACAGCATCTGTAAAATTACAGTCAAAAACTTGCCTTTCAGAGATATCATCCAAGTAATCAATATAAGTAGGAAAGGTTTGTCAGAAAAGAAAAGAAGAAATACAAATTAATTTTAGCAACAACTGAATAAGTTGGGAGATTTTTTTTACTTTTTCGGAGGAAGTTTTGTTTAGGTGTATATTAAATTGTTCTCATTTGATAACCTAGATACCCTTAGAAGGTGATGCAATTTTTTCAGTCAGTGTTTCATGCCTAAAGCTATGGTTTAAGCTTATCTATTTCTTTTTAATCAGCTCGATGTTGTGACCATAGAAATCAATAGACGAAATTATAATTACCACATTTTTAAAAACAATTAGTAAATGGGTTTTGGTATCTGCATGACTACAAACAGGTATCAAATTAATTTTCAGGCAGTAGAGCACCCTCAAAATTTCTAAGTCTTCTAAGATCAATCAATTTTTTATTTTACATCATTTGTGACCATTTATAGATCATGATTCAACCTCATATAAAATGTAGCAATCTCCCGTGTGTTCCAAGCAAACAAAATTTGATTTTTATCAAGTACAGCATCTATTTTTTTCCTCCTTTTAATGAAATTTAGAGGAAGAAAGGAAGAGAGACTCCATTGTCCAAACACGTCACTTCAGCTTCAAACAAGCAATTTGGCATTTTAAAATATAGATAGAAAATAGAAACTGAGCTCAATAGAAATTAGGGGAGAGGGAGAAAGGAGCATGAAATTAAATCACTGAAAAGGTTTACCATGACCTAAGAATATAGTTAAAAATAAGAGTCTTAATATGTCTTTCCTCTGGGTATAGGAAGTGCAGCAGTTATTGAGAGATTGTGATGATTCACACTGGATTGGAAAATGACAACTACAGAGGAATTGAGACCAAATCCCACGGTTCTTACACCCTTTTTACTCAGGCAAGTTGCCACTGGCACAAAGAAACCAGCATATGAGGGAGCCATAAGAGTTAGGTTACAAAATCATTCTCTTCCAAAGCTAAGCTGCTCCCTGCAGTTTACTCTGAATTGTTTTGTCCTACGGTGCCTAAGTGACACATGCAGTGAAACTGAAACCCTTGAGCAATCTCTATGTGCTGCTTAATTAGTCCATTGGTTTAATGTTTAAAATAAAAACCTGAAACCTTTTAATGTTCTGGCTATTAGGCAGTTACTGCTGATATTCAAGCCTCCATACTTTTTTCTTCCTTTCATCTCTTACAGGCCTATTATTACACTTTGTCTCAAGAATGATCAAAATCACAGGCAGTGCAGTGGACTACCTGAATTTAACAACACAGCCTTCATGACATTCCACCTCCAAGAAAGGAAAGTATTTGTCTCTCGTGTAGTTGTTCTGTTGTGTTGGGAAGCATAAAATTTCTAATTAATTTCATTCATTCTCAAAGAGCAGCCTGTTCAGTTTTGATGCTGAATGACACTAAGTAAACAGGCTTCGAGGGAGCCACATAAACTCATGTCATATAGGTAAGGCTGATAAACATGTGGAGGTTTGGTGAAGATTTTTATCAAGGTGGTTGTACTGGGATTGTTAAAATTGCAGGGTGAGTTGACCCTGGCTGGATGCCAGGGGTTCACCAAGTCACTCTATCACTCCCTTTCTCAACTGGATGGGGGAAGAAAAGACAACAAAAGGCTCATTGGTTAAGGACAGAGAGAGATCACTTGCCAATTACCATAATGGACAAAACAGACCAAGCTTCAGGAAATTAATTGAATTAATTAGCAATAAAAGCAGGGATAATGAGAAATAAACCCAAATCTTGACACCACCTCCTTCCTTAACTTAGCTTCATCCCTGATCTTCTCTCCATCCCCGGTAGTGCAGGGAAGTGGGAATAAAGTCAGTTCATCATGTAGTTTTTTCTGCTGTTACTTCCTTTTTCTTCTTCCCTTTCTCCACCATGGGATTCTTCCCAGAGGAGTCAGTCCTCCATGAAATCCTCCAGTGTGAGTCCTTCCCAAAGGGATACAGTTCTTCACAAACCTGCTCCAGTGTCTCAGGCTTTAGCCCTTCAGGAAGAGGGTGCTCCAGTGCATTCCCTCGATGGGGTCATAGGTCCTACCTGCAAACCTGATGCTCTGGGCTCCTCTCTCCATGGTCCACATATCCTACCAGGAATCCTCCTTCAAGCACCCATCTCCCCTGGTGTGGTGTCCTGCACAGGCTGCACATGGACCTCTGCTCCTCTGTGGACCTCCATGGGCTGCAGGGGCACAGTTGCTTCACCATGGTCTGCACCAGGGGCTGCAGGGGAATCTCAGCTCCAGCATCTGAAGCACCTCATCCCCCTCCTCCTTCCCTGACCTTGGTGTCAGCAGAGTTGTTGCTCTCAAGTGTTCTCATTCCTTTCTGGCCACAATTTTCTTCTGTGTAATAAATTGGTTTCCTTTTCAGCTATGTTATCCCAGAGGTTTTCCCACTGCTGCCAGTGGGCTGAGCCTTTGCCAGTGGTGGGTCCTGGAGCCAGCTGGCATTGATTGAGTGGGACATAGTGGAAGTTTCTAGAAGCTTTTTACAGAAGCTATCCCATCTCACTAGCAAAACCTAGCCTTACAAACCCAGTACAAGGGCTAATGATTTCTTCCCTATATAGTCACTTCTAACTGCAGGTGCTTTCAGCTGTGCTGCCACATCCAGCTCCTCACTCCCAGCCCCCTGAATCCTGTTGTGCAGCTGACCTTGCTGATCCTTGGTGCATACTTGGGTCTGGGTAGCCGATAATTTGTGGCTGGCTCAACAGAGGGGTATTTGAGGTAGGAGATGAAAATATCTGAAGTCTATCTCAATTTAATTGTGGAAGTACATATCTTCAGCTGCAAGGTGTTCATGGTCAATGCATGCTACCTGAAGGGAAAGAGTACTGCAGTAAGGGAGATATCTGCCTTTTCCAGGCTGGATGTCTTCCAGAAGTTGTGTCCAAAGTAACCTCAACATTATTTTAGCATGCAATAGCTGGAAATCCTTAGGTATGTGACATTTCTAGGACTATTTCCAGGGTTCTATCAAAGGATGGAGAGGAACATGGCTCAGAACACTTTTATTTCATCAACTCACACTCTTTTTCCCTTAAAAAATTTTGAAAATTAGGTAAACAGTTTGAACAAATAAGCTCAAGTCTAACAGAGGATCATAAGATTAGTTGAGATATTTTTAGATTTTTACATTCCTATTTTGTGTTTTTTTCCTTTAATGTATCTTTAATATAATTTAATTTTAAGCTAGCTGACCAATTAGAATTTGAGTGGAAAAGTCTAATACTTTTCATATCTACTTTTATGCACATTAAAATCAAACCAAGCAATTATTCCTTTACTCTTACAATGAACCAGATAATTGAATATGATTTGTAGTTTACACCTGTCTTTATAAGTGATTTTATGAATGAGTTGGTCAATTATACAATATCATTATTATTGACCCTTAGCTGCATTAAGAAAAGAATACTTTCTTATGAAAATCAGATAAAATATATTGTTCTAATGTTTCCCAGAATTCATTATATTCATTCAGAGTTCTGTACCTTGCACAATATGCCAAAAAACTTAATCAGGGGAAAAATCAAACTTCACTATAAGAATGTATTACCCTTATCAGAGTTTGGTATATAAGAGCGCTGTCCATAATCTGATGTTCTGATAGGTTAATGCAACTTATTTGTTTGCCAGTTGATTTGAAACAGGAAAGTACATTTAATTTAAGAAAATTAATTTCTCTGTTTTTGGTCAGAGCATCTTGAAATTAAATCTGCATTGAAATTTGCCTGGCAGAAAATCTAAATCAGTGAGCAAAATTGTATCATATTAAAAACAACTTTCATATACCTACATATGCATATTATATTGGTTTATGTGTTTATTTATATTGAATGGAAATTAGATTTTCTGAAGAAATTAGCATAAATTCCTTGAAATTTTCAAATCCCTTGGCTTTCCATATTCAATATAGGAAACTTATACAGTATATTTTTAAAGAATAGCAGTAGTAGCAAGTGTTTGCACTAAATTACACAGAATAACCAATTCAATTTATCTTTTTATAAAGACAAGTCATTGTAATTAATGCTTCTAAAAGTCAGTGCCTGAATGCTTAACCCATAGCCCTCTGAGACAGGAATTTAGGGAAATTAGTACACGATAGGTTTAAATTATACTAGAATCCACACTTTCCTTGCAAGTGTTCTTAGGTGTCTACCAGCTGAAGACTAAAAAAACAAAATCCTAAAGTTGCTGTGCCAAAGAGGAAATACACAATCTGCAACTGAAGGCTGAATATGAAAAGGTAGCAAAAATCCACTGTGTTTGAAAGCACTCACAAAAGCATCCAAAGAAAATATAGAATAATTAGAATTCCACTATAAGATTGGGCAGAATTTTTCTTCTGTAAATTTAAGCAAGGCTGAAGAATCCTGCTTAGAGTTTATATCAATAAATTATTCCATGAATTATTTTACCATATAATGAGTTTCATGTATTTGAAGTAAGTGAAGAAATTTAATGTGGGTATAAGAAAGGTTAATGCCATTTAAAGAAAATGAAAAATACAAGTAATGCGATCTAAATGAGATATTTAACTGAAAGTTAAAATATATTAAGTAGGGGGTATCTCATAATTCAATCGTGAGCTTGGTAGAAGCATAAGTATTTAAGCACTGTGTATTTTTAGTAACTTTTTCACATAATTACTGTCAAATTAACTGCAGTATACAGGATCAACAACAAATGAATATTTGATAACTGATTACAAGTATAAAAGAATTTACTCCTGGAAGGTTGTTGTGATAGTGTTTTTAATGAATACTTGACATTATTAATGCTGTAATTATTTATTTATTTCACATTGGAGTTGTATTTGGCATTTGGCAATGATATAAAAATAGATGATCTCTGACTTGAGTATCTTATATAAAATGACAATAGGGCAAAGTAGGAAAAGGATAAGAACAGATAAGTTGATAAAGCTCTTTGGAAGTATAAGATGACTGTCTTTAGCTGACAGCCCAAAAATAACCATTAATCCTGAGAACAAAAGAGGGAAATGTTTTTCTTCACCTGCACTGGGCTTTGCCTCTTATTTCTTACTGGAGAACTGAAGGATTCTTTTGTTATCACTATCAGTTTTTTTCAGTGTTGCAGGTGATTTATTTAGTGATTTAAATCACGCTATTAATAGTCGGCTGCATAAAATGATCCTCAGACTCCACTTCCCCCTGCAGTTTTGTCATCCCTCATTTTTGAGCCCTAGCCATGTTTCTGACCATCAGACAACTGAAAACATAGTTTTAAAGAAACACTGAGTTTTTCAGGGAAAAACATTCTGGCAGCTGGTATTCTAAGGAAAATACCAATATTAGGAAACTTGTGATAAAAATCATGAGAGTTGACAATGCTGCCATCTAGCCTTAGAAACGTAATCAACAGGAGCAATCTGTTACAAAGCCATGAGTCTCTGACTCTCTCCATTAGCTTCCTAAATAGCAGGAACCTGAGGACTCCTCTCCATGAAGTCTCAGCAGCTTGGCTGTGAACAATGACCATGAACAATGAGTCCTCTGACAACATTCTCAAGAGCAAGGCTGTATTTATGTTGAGCTAGTATAATCAGAGGTGCAGAGGCTGGGTACATGGGACATTGCTCTGGAACTCCACATTGTAAAAATTAAAAAGCCAGCAAGCTTTTGTGTGCTATCCTTTAAGGAAGATAATGATCTCTGCAGTACCTCATATGTTCTCATGACTGGCTTCCTCTGTTTGTAAGTTGGGCTGCTGTTATGTAAAGTTAAAATTAAAAGACTTCCAAGATAAAGAAACATTTTTTGTCTAATTAATATTTCTTTGATTTAAGCCACAAATTTGAGGTCTTTTTTAATACCTAAGAAGATCAAAGAGAAGTCATCTTTAAATGTATAGGGGTAGAATTGTTTGTGGATTCCGTTTTAAATGCTGTATTTTTAGATGTTTTTTTCTGCATATGTAAACCTTTGTACAAGATCTATCATTCTTATGTTTTTTAATATGTGTAGCCTGTTAATATTTATGTTTGAAATGCTAATATGTTGGGGTTTTTTTTTCTGTTCTTGCTTTAAAACTAGCATTTGTCATTGTTTTGTTCTAGCCTGTTTCACAATAATTGATTTTGTGTTCACTTGTTAATTGGTTTAGTTGTAACTTTATTGAAATTCATGGATTTGCTGATGTCCTGAGGAGGGTGTGTTTTCACTGGTAGTCACTAATTGCACAGTGTTAAGGATTCATAAGCTTGCAACTTCTTCATAAAGCAATCAACACATTTTATTAACTTTCTGAGCCTCTGCTCTGCTCCCTGAATCATAGCATTTGTGATCCTGCTCCTAGCAGAAAACAGGTGCAGTATTTGTATGATAAGAAACTCTTTGAAATGAACACATATTTTACTTTTAAAAGAGTAATTTCTTGGAGACAAATTATTGTAATTATTATTTGTTTCTACAACAGAAGGCTTGGGAGCATCAAAATCAGAGATAGATTGTGTTAAATGCAGAACAAGAGAATAAAAGGTCCTCAAAGACCAAAAAGCCCGGAGAGTAAGGGTTAGAGGGTTCCTAAACATTTTAGACACAGGAGAAGTTTAGAAATAGAGCAAGAAGTGCCATACTCTTTGCAAAAGCAATACATACCTTCTGCTTAGGAGCTCCCCTTCTGGATGCTTCTTTCTGAGACAAGCAAGAGGAACAAAGAGAGACCCTGAAGATGCTGAATACCTCATCTGGTGCCCACCACAGACAGGTAGAAACCATAAGCACCACGTGTCAGCCCTTCAGGACAGTGGGTGTGTAGGAGCTATGATGTGCACTATTACCCCACAGGTTCTATTACCCTGTCAGCTAGACCTTGCCAAGGGTCTGAGTCTGGACAGCAGCCTCTTCTCCTCAGCCTGAAAAACAGGAGCAGAATGAAACCTAGCTTGATATGAAGCCTTAAAGCTTTTGCGTTTCTACAGCTCTGTGTGAAAGGAAATACACAATCAGGAGATTAGTCACAGATTTTTGGTTTCCTCTCTTTTCAACTCCTTAAGTTTTCATCTTTACACCTTTGACCTTTCCCTTACAAAACTGTTGTAGCTGTCTTTTATTCTTTTGTAATCCACTTAACAAGAGAAAAATTAGGTTAAATTGTCTTTATAGAAAGTTACTTGTAGCTTTCCCAAATCCTTGTCCTACATCAGTGGAATCTTATATTGTTCTCCATTGCTCTTTCTGTTGCAATAAAATCAGACTTTCTATATGGCTGTATACTCTCAGCTTCTCTCTCCAGCTTTCTTAGTGAAAAATTCACAAATAACTTCCAAATACTTATTTATGTCTAACCTAGAACTATCACAAGTAATATAAACAGTAGAATAAACATATTTATATTATATATAAGAGAGAGCAAAACCCAGGACACCTGGCTCAAGCTCTTCTTTAGCAGCACAAGCCACTCCCTTGAAAGATGAGCAGCTGTTTGTATGTTGGTGCTCACTATGCCTCAGGTCTGGAGAGATCCTTTTTCCTGCACAGAGAGGGGGGAAAGAGGTGGAATGGGCTGCTCAGATCTCAGACCTATCCCTAGTCACATGACAGGTTCATTGCTATGTGGTGTGGCAGTAATGAACTACTGGGGCCTGGCTGACAAAAACAGGATGAAATTCTGTGTCTGCCTGAACCCAGATAATTCAGACTCATATTACTAGCAAGTATTTTTTGTCTTATCAATGTCATTCACCTGTCCGGACAGACACATGAGCTGGAAGATAGGCAAGCAATCATACTCAAACCCGACTATAAAGAATAGCCCAAATTCACTTACTTGCATTGAGTACATATGGAACCATTCCTTTGACTAATCCAGTATATCTTCTCATTTATATCCCACCTAAAAATACTTTTGGAAAAGAAAATGCCATTGCTTGTCCACCAATGAAAGGAAGTATCGATTAGGCCAACGTAACACTGACAGTAAAGATTACATTTTGGCAATTTTTTTTGAAAAGGATTTCTGAGGAGAAATAAAAAACGAAGGTTTTGTTATGGTTAAAAACATCACCATAGTCTGATTGTCCAGTCTTATGTTGTCTGGATTAAATAACACACCACTGGCACGGAGACAGTTGCTCTTTGTTTTATTGATGTACTGACAAATCCAGCAGAAAAATCAACGTAAATTATACCCTTCAATCCGTATTGTACATTATAAACCCTGTGTTCAAATAACCATATATATATTTTAGCTGTACTTCCAACCTGAATAAGAAGCTGCATCTTTGTTGGCACTGGGATAGGAAAATGCAGCAGTTGGCTGTCCTTCCTGTGAAGCATCCCTGATTCATCTGAACATGGCTAAGAGGGCATGATGTGGATAAAATGATGTTCCTGCAAAACAATGATATTTTTGCTTGGGATATTGATAGGAATCTGAATCTGTGGTCATTCCGCTCTTTGTGCAACATGTCTAAGAACTTTGTAAAGGTGTTTATGTCCATTTAAAATTCATTAACAAGTGCTTTGCCTCATAATTAAAAAAAAAAAGTTTTATATTAAGAAATAACTATTATCTTCCATCTGGTATAGCTTTGCACATGAAAAAAATTGCTTCATGCTCTTTATTTAACTTACACATTTGTTGTTATTGTTAATTAGTGAATATACATGAGGCACCTTGAGGTCCCAGGGTAAAAGATCTTCTTTATCCTATCTACATAGGCATTAATACCTTTAAAAGAAATTAATTTTTATAGCCAAAGCAGCTATCTACTTACCTACTTACCTCGTGCTATTTCACAGGCTGCTTAAATCAATGATTCAGTTAGAAAATGAAAGCAGAAGAGATTTCAGCCATAGATTTGTGACCTCACCTTACAGATTTTTTCTTTCATACAAACAACTAATTCAACATACAACTAATCTCAGCACAACTATTTATCCTCTCATCATTTGAGTTCTGCAAGGATGATGAGTTTTGGCATCATTTGTTTTTAATGGTTTATGTACCTTCACTGTGATTAATTTTAGCTCAGGCACAGAAAAAATCTCTTCACTTTAAAAACCACATGTAAATACAAGAAAATGACTCTTGATAGAACAGGGGCTTTCCTGTGGGTCTTTTTCGCTAGTTTGTTTTTGTTTGATTGTTTGTTTTGCTTTTTAAAATAAAATAATTAATGTACATTTTTGAGTTATATCTGAAATAAATTAAAAGGCAGTGAAATGCAAAAATCAATTTGAAAAAAGAAAAAAAAGAAAAGTAGAAATATGAAGCTCACAAACACATTTTCTAAAAATGATGAAGAAATTCAGAAGCGTAAAACCCTCATGTACTGTCTTTAGAAAGGCAAAGATTTTCTTATAAGTAAATCATACCATGTTTTTGAGTTCCCAGTTTCTCATTTTCTCTCTGTGGATGAGGAGTTTCCCTTAAGCAGTGCAGCATGCTCCTTAAAAGAGATATTTTTTTCTTGTATCATCTCTCATGGTTAAAGTTGTGCAAGACCCCATGGCAACTACAGACAATGTTTACCTGTAAAATGAGCACTGGGAGAACTCTGAAAGTTGCCTTACCAACCCCGCTCCATCTTTTGAACCACAGTCTGTCTTTTTTAATGTGATTTAAGGGAATTTCAAATAAAGTGAAAGGTACCATATGACAAGGCAAGACAGTTATTCATGAGCAATTCACATGGACTCTGGGAGCTGCTAAATTTCCATGAATTTAAGAATGGGAGTGGACAGAACACAAAAGTCACACAAATTATTTGGAAAAATGGCTATTGACTGTGACTTTCTATATCAACCACTGCATTAAGGAATTCTGTTGGACTGGTAAAAATGTTCCTGTGCAAAATAAACATAAGAATCTTGATTTGGCTGAGATCAAGTACAATCCTATCCTGATAGTCTGCCAGCAAATGCACTTGGGCTCCTAGAAAATATTTTAATCATTTTCTGACGATAAGGTGTAGAAATGGGCGGGGGGAAAATATTTGAGTGTGATTTATTTTTTAATTTCTCTTTAAATCTTTCCATAGCCTCACCAATTCCCCCAAGACAGCTAAAAACCAATGAGCCAGGAACTCCACAGACCATTGGCAAGTGCCTGTCATTACTCAGAACTTCAGAACAAGCAGTGTGATTAATCCATTTAAATTTACTGTACAGGAAATATCAGAGGTGGCAGATGCTTTCCTCAATTGTGATTTACATAGAAAAGAAAATTAAAACCCTCACCGTAACAATTAACTCACTGCTTCACTAAATCCACTGTCATCCCTGGCTTTTTTCTTGTGGAGAATGTAACTAGAAATGCTTCCAGCTTTCCTGGCATAAAGATGTGAGAGGCTGGGGGGTTTGTTTTGATTTTTCCTTGGTGGTGGTGGTTTTTTGTTTTGTTTTGGGGGGGTTTAGGGGTTTTTTTTAATTATTTAAGACATTCTATTTCTTGTTTTGGGTTATGATCTTTGGGGTAGGGAACCACTGGGGAATGCTGCTTTAGAAAATGACTAATCTGTAGTCATTAGAACACTTCACACTGCAGCAAAACTGTCAGTATCTCTTCATTAGCTTCAAGATAAGGAGTTTTATATAAGTACATCTAAACCTCAGCTGTAACATCCTCCTCAGGGTATATTAACAGTGCAGGATTTCACAATATTTTAGGACTAATTTCCTGCTTATTCAGATACTTTTTCATCACAGAGAATTTACACAGCTACAGACATCTGTCTTAATAACGTTTAGCATGTTAATGTGGGTCTTGAGGACATTAGGCGATTGAAGCTGTAGCTAGTAGATTCTTCCCATAACTTTGGAATGATCAAAAGAGAATCTTTCATGCCTTTGGAAGTTTTATTGTCTTAATTAGTTTTTATTCTGTAAATGATACTGTTTTGGGGTTTTTGGGGGGCAGGGGGTATTTTTGGTTGGTTGGTTTGTTGGTTTTGTACTTGTTGTTTTCTTTTAGAACTATGGGTTGTACATAAGGCTTTGAAAATGTGTAGTGAGAGTTTGAGGAGGAAGACCTATTACATGAAATGATATGTGTTTATAATACTGAACATTGAGAAATTTCTCTTCTGCCACTATAAAGTTCACAAAGCCACACATTAATGGCACTTGTCAGCAAGTGACCAGACTAGGCTATATATAGGTAAAAACATATTTTTCCTGAACTTTTCTCTATGCTTTCATAATCTACAACTTTAGCAAGGACTAAACCCAAAGGGTTTCTCAACATTACCAGTATGTGTTTTTCATGATCACTGTATTCTTAAAGCATGGGAGTTTCAAATTTTTATAGTGTGGACTATATATATTTTATGGGAAATAAACTGTTTTATCCGAAAGAAACATGGCTTTCCTCAGAGGACTTTGCACCCAGCTTTTCTATATGCAGGGACATCAGCAGGTAGCAGGAGTTCAGGAGGCAAAAACACTGTGTGTAGCTGAACATATGCTCTAAGAGGAATAGCCTGATTTATATGGAAGAATGAAGTGACTAACTTCATTCACCACAGCAAAAAGAAATCCCAGAAGATCTGTGACCTCCAAGCCACAACTTTTTCTCTGATCTCCTGAGGTATTGTTCCCTTGAACTCCTGCTGTTCAGAGCAGATACCCAAGTCACAATCTGGCTTACATCTTTGATGACAAATGTGCAGGTCCTTTCTTCTCTTCCTGTCATCTAAGACTGTTAATGAGTTCACCCTCAAAAAACAAGTCCACCATTTTGTGAATATTTTATCCAGGCTTACTGTAGTAATGCAGATTTGGATTTTATATTACTATTCAATCAGGTTTATACTATGTTTTATCTTCCTTCCCTTTTATGTATATGGTAACCTGTGGGTCCTTTGAAATACATTGTCCCCAAAGAGGTTTTGATTTTTTGTTGTTTGTTCTTTTTTCTGAATAACAATGGATTGCTCTCCATAAAGAGCATCTAGATATTGAACCATAAGAATTGTTTTTAAATTATGTCCACAATTACTGGAATGATTCTTAATTTCTGAAACAACACTCTTTAAACACAACACTTTTTAAACTCTAATAGTGACACTGAGGCTTATTCTACTCATCAGTGTAGCTGAGATTTAAAAGGATATGTAGCTTTGTGTGAAGTAGTGTGTCAGGAGCTGGACTTGGATGATCCTTCTGGGTCCTTTCCAACACAGGATATTCTATGATATCTTATGAAGACCACTAAAAGCGTGCCACCTAGAATGCAGAGCTTGAAAGATAAGAAAATATGTAAGTAGACAGCAAATCTATAGTGAGACAGAAAGTAAGGACAGGATCCATAAGAAGATTATAATAATTTTAATAGAGGTTATCTATGATGGTATTTTTTAACCCGATCATTCTAAATCATTATAAACCTTAAGAATAGATATCAGCACTCCCCACTGGCCTTTTGCCTTGCCATTATCCATTGGCCATTTCCAAATCCTGTGGGTCTCAGGATGGCAAGTGAAAGACAAGAGCTTTATGCACTAATTCAAGGAGTGCACTCTATTTGTAAAAGCGCTAAGACTCCTGTGGCAGAAACTGTCAAGTGAATAGTTTAGGCTACTATCGCTGATGGAGTGGAAATGTCAAAGAGCAACTCATTAGAGTCAGAGAACAAATAGGTAGGGATACTCAGAGCTTTGAAAAGTGTGAAAGGTAAGAGCAAGTAGATGAACTAGATGTGATATAAAAAAAGAAGAATCAGTGAAAGAATTTAAGAGAGAGTAATCAGTGAAAAGGAAGATGACCTTGCACATAGCAAAGAGCAAAAAGAGATTGTACGCCATCGTTCTGCTCATGCTACCGTGACTAATTTTGATTCTGGAAGTCTTCAAATGGGTTTCTATGCCCATACATTTTCAGAATCATACAAATATTTTCTGGAAGGACATTTAACCATCATCTAGGCACACTCTTGCTTGAATTAGGACTATATTCAGTATTGGATTGGATGAGTTGTTTCTTTGTCTCGTAGAGTCTAGACCTCCACAGACAATGTTTGTCTACTGCCCTAAATTTATAATGAGGAAGTTTTCCTAAGGTCAGTCTGAAGATCCCAAATCCTCACTTGTAATTGTTGCCTTTTGTTTCATCACCAGGCACTAATGAAAATACCTTGGTTCAGTTCAGCTCGGCTCGGCTGTGGCTTTTTTGTATTCACACCTGAACATCTAAGGAATGCTTTTGCACTTCTATTTCACAGCCTGTTCTGGATTACACCTAAGGCATGCTGTCTTTGAAATTTAGATCTTTAGGAATCTTTTGCTGAGGAAAAAGTCATCTTTTTGTAGAACACGATGCTTTGTTCCTGAATGTTAAAAATCACTGTTCTATTCTGCTCCTCTTTATGGTCTCCCAGGGAAACCTGGCCATCAATTTACTGAACTCTGAGGTCCTAAAATCTAGAGTCCTAACTGTTGCTTAAACTCACAATCTCAGAATCTGGGTTACACATTCTTCTGTCATCATCTGGTGCAGGTTGTCAAAGTGAACCATGTGGTAGAAAAATTGAGTTCCCAGTTCTGTGTTTAAGTGACAGTAAATGAAAAAGAAAGGGTCTAAAGTCCGATGAACAGAACAAAATCTATGCATTTCTTTTTATCAGGGAAGATATACTTATTTATAACTCTGAAAAAATGTATTTGAGATACTCTTATTATGATGATGCATTGGGTAGCTGAGAAGTCCAAGTTGATTGACAATAATAAAGATTATTATTTTCTGGAAAAGGGAATGAATTGTTAAAATCTTGAAGCATGCACTAGTGAATGAAAAGTGTATATTTGCTTTTATGTGGAATTTAATTACTATTACGTTAATAAAGTTCACTTCTCATTGAACCATGCAATGCCAAGGATGTTTACCAGACAGAGTAGCTGTCAGAAGTGATCCCAGCATGTGACCTTTTTGAGACATGTATATGATGCCATCTTATGCTCTCCCATATGAAGAGGTGTGGTATAAAAATGCAGTGGTCAGACCATGGTTCTTTATATGGCAGACAAGTGGAGTATGGACCATTTTTGATCAACTTCTGCTTTTACTTGAAATTGCAAGAATACCGAGTATCTGAGTTTACTGCAGCATCTACTGGTCTAGACTTCTTATATCAGCTTAAGCTCTAAAATCTTCCATTTTGATCAAAGGTCTTTTGATGTGTCAGTAGAGTTACTCTCCATCTTATGTTCAGTAATCCCAAATATTTACACTCTTGTAAACAAGAATAAACACTCTTGTATACCCTTGGTCTTTTCCAACAGTATTTTAAATCATTCAGACTAGTTGTACTCTTACTGAAATGTGCAAAGACTGAGGACAAGCTCCAAAAGGATATGGACACTACAAAGTGAAATTTAGATTGGATGAAGGGTACAAAATTAGTCTGAGGTAACACAGAAGAAAATTCCTTTATCTGCTTGGAAGTTCTAACCATGAAATTTCTTCCAATAAGCTTAAGATAGGCCAGACTACTTATACAGATACAGTTACTGAGTCTGCATAGTCCATCTCCCTCTACTAGGGCAGGATTTTTCTTATTCTTGTCCTGTAGTTCCTGCATTCATATCTGGACAGCAACCAAGCTCAAACAGGACTTGTACATGACCTAGTCTATAACTTGGTGGTTAGACTTCTTTCTCTTGGGGTGACAAAATGAACCCATTTCTGTTTTCTTGGGCAATTGTTCTGACTATTGTGTTATTACACAGAAGGGAAGAAAGATAGCAGTGTCCTTTCAATGAAAGGAGTGCTGTGTATCCAGTCACTTACCATGTTCCTCAAGTAAAAATGTCAGGGTGTTAATGCACAATGTCTGTAAAGTTACCACACTAAAGGCTGCGCTGAGGAGATCCAGAGTCCAAGGAAAGGGGTCATCATGTTAGTCCTGAGAGTCCCAGTCATGAGATCATGAGACCCAATATCTGTTTTGTGACTGCCCCATCCAGTTTGGTGCTGAATTTGGAATAAATTGTTCCACAGAAATTCAGTCCTGTACTTAAACTGGTGCTAAGTGAATTCATCAGTGAATTACTATCTGATGGAGAGGTGCTGCACTAAGGCTATAAGAATTTCATAAGCATCCTTAAGCATGTTACAAACTTGTTCTAATATTTGAAATTTGAAAGCTGACTTTCTAAATTTAGAGTGATTCTAAGTGCCAAGGGAGTTGTTTTGTTTATAGTAAGTCATAGCAACTCTTTCAGAGCAATTGCATTGAATGTTGTAAATGTTCATAAGGAACATTAGGCTTTATGCAGCACAGTAAAAATCCTTAAAACCGTTGAGAGAAATTACCAGAGGAGATTAGTCGATATTGCAAACTAATCACTTCACATTTAGGTTTTTTTAAAAATTAAATCTGCCTTTGAACTATGCTCTTATAAAAAAACCACTTCAAATATGAAAATATTCTGGTATTTTTTAAGTTAAGTTAAGTTTTAACACATCTGAAATATTCCAAATTAAGGGCCTTATTCTCAACTGTGGTAAGGCCACTTTTAAGTTTTCTGGCATCAATTACAGTTATGTGCATTTCAAAGTCCTTATGCACTTGTGAAGAGGTTTAAAGAGGACTTAATGTAAATGAAAATTCAGTCATAATCTTTTGGGATGAATTGAACTGTTCATTTATAAATGAGAATAATTAACAGAAACACACCTTTGCCTTATTCATGACAATCCTTTCATTCTAAAATATGGATCAGCTCCTGCTAATTTTACTTATTTAAATAAGTATTTCCATGCGAGTATCCCCTTCAAATTTGGATTTTTATGTAATTATTTTCTAAAGAGATAAGGAGCAATTTCCATTTTGCCATTTAATTCTATCAATAATCTGTGAGCAGAGTGGTGTCTCTGTTTCCAGAGAGCACTTGTCTTTGCAATCTGAAAGAAAAAATGAGCTCCTCTGTAGTCAGAACTACAATGTTTGCCTAAAGCCTTTCAAGCAGTTTGGAACTCCTCCAGTAATTCTCAAGGCCTTCCTAGAATACCACTTGGGCATGAAGAAACAGTTTTCTTTTCACTGCTTGCACTGAATTTGATTAAATGATTTTCACTGATTTTAAGGTGAGAAAGGATTTTAAGTCCTATGTTTTGTCTTGCCAGCCTTCTTTTCCTCAGGTTGCTTTACAGTCAATGCAGAACGGTAGGTAAGGTGACTCTTGTGTTAAAGGACTTTATTTTGGAAGTGCATTTCTGTGTTCATTGATTACTTGAACTCTTTAAATACCAGAAAACCATCACTTCCTCTGATATCTGAGCCTTCTTCTGAATGTCAGGGTCAAACTCCTGTAATTATTCATCCAAGTACATTCAAGGTGCAAAGTCATCTGTCCTGAAATAAAAGTACATTCTTAATGTGTTAATTATGAAGTAGTGAGATACATAAATTAGGTGGCAGATAGATAAAATATAGCTTATATTGGTATGGCTAAAGGCTGAATAGAATGGGAATTTGGCATTACAGATTGAAATGTTATTTATGTCATACCATAAAATATACTTTCTCCTATTTTGAGATGACCATGAAGTAGAAAATATGTTATTATTTTGGGTATAGTGGGTGTCCAGTGAAAAAGATTGGAAATACCCTAATCAAGCAAGCCCAGTCAGAAGTTTAGTACAATAGGAACAGTCTTACAAAGAGAAAAAGTGAGTCCCATGAGAAGAGTGAGTTTTGACAAATAAGACTCAGAAGCAAACTCTTTGTGGCATAAGCTAATGTAAGACTCTTACTATCATCCAAACAATTATCTTAGCATGAAGGCCTAGTAGAAAAAGCAACAGTAGAAAAAGCAACAAAGTCATAAAGCCAGTGAAGTTAAAGAGATTGGGTAGATAGGTCAGGTATATTTTATCTCTCCCAAATGGATTGTCACATATTGTAGGGAAAAGAAAAAAAAACCAAACCAGTTTTATCCAGTCTTCTTAGCCAATGTTTTGTCATAATACTTTCAGAAGAAAACAAGGATGGAAGTCTTTTTTTCTTTTTTTCTTTTTTTTGTCTTTTTTGTATGACCTTCTGTCTGACATAATCTGATTATAGTAGAATGGGATTTGGTAAATCAAATAGGTCCATTGCTCAAAAGAGACTCACCATGGTTTGTCTATTCAAGTAAACAAAATTGCATAGCTCTAGCAAGACAAAAAGGCAGAAAAAGTGAAAATTCATGTCATACCACTTCTGAAGCCAGTATTGGTTGATTCTATTTTTCTTGGAATACTGACAAGAAGTAATATATCTGTAAATATCACCTATTATATCTTCAGTATAAGCCTTTGTAAAACTTCAGTTGGGTGGATTTTTCTCCCAAAGGCAATACATGGGACTTCTGCATTTACATCAACCATTTTTTTCTTTCTATTACTAAACATAAGCAATTCATGGAGTGCTTAATTACCATGCACAGAGCTCAGTGGAAGGCCTCTAAGATGGATAGGATGTGAAACATTAGTCATGGGAGGAGAAACTGAAGATATGGGGCTTGTTCAGCAAGGTGACTTTAAATGCACCTTACAGCGGCAGTCCTGGTACCTGTGAGGAGAAGGAACCAGTCTCTTCATAGAGCTGCATTGTTGGGAGACAAAAGGAAAAACTCATAAATTGTAGGACGGGAGTTTCAGATTTGGAATCACGAGAAACTTTTTCACCAGTGAACAGTAACGTAGAGTCACAGGAAGCCCAGGGAGGCTGTAGAGTTTCCATTCTTGGAGATTTTCAAGATCACATTGGGCAAAGCCCTGAATAACCTGGTTTCAACACCAGAACAGACTCACTTGATGCTATAGCTGATTCTGCTTTGAATCAGTAGTAGAGATCCTGGTGTCTCTTCCAAGTTGATTTAAATATAAAACTGTAGCAAGCTACGTGTATTATAAATCAACATAAAAATCTGAGATAAAGCCTAACTGTAGAACAGTGAACAGTAAAATCATTCATCCAGCATCATTCATACAGCATATAACATTCATATTTCATGGAATATAGTGTTAGCAACTTAACACAATATTATCCCACATTCTTTCTACTGTATAAACTTAGAGCTTTATTTCTACCGGTTGTGTGCTTACTATGACAGTAAAAGAAATTTGGATGCTCTGATCTGCCATTAGAAATTGACACGAATTTTACTGCCTGTACCCTGTGAAGGGCTTTGCAATGCCCAGCTGCAGTATGAATGCTTGCCTGTGTTTACTAACACTGAAAAGAATTACATTCTGATGGAAACCTGGCTCAGACAATTCTTCAAATTATTGAAGGATGAATAGCTACAGTGAACAAAGAATTGGTCAGATTGCTCCTTTTATTATTTTTTTCCTTCTTTTCTGCTCAAGCCACAAACTGTGTCTTTAAGAAAAATTTCACAGACAATGAATTCTTTTGGAACTCATGCATAAAATAGCTCCAGAGAAAATTGCAAGATTTAACTTGAAATTACCAGCTAAACCCAAATATTTGTGTACACATAAGATTTTGTGTACTCATATACCTAATACTTAGTGCTGGTATACCTAGATACCCAGAAAATTCCCATTTTGCCACATTGAATCATTTGATGCAAGTTTTTCGACTGTATCCTCATTTCCTTGAAACAAAAACCCAGAACTTCTATATTTTTACTACTTATTAATGTTCAGTTAAGCCAGTGAAAAAATCTGTTGTGCATAATCCCAACATTCAACTTCACCAAAACTAAATTCTTATCCAGAATTTTTACAGTTTACTGTATAACTAGTGAGATTATCAAAAGGTAAAATTCATGAGGCCAAAAGGTATCTATACCTCACTTTTCAAAACTCCTCCTGTACACAACTCAACAGTTGGTTTATTTCAAAGGCAATGCCTTCAAATAAACTAAGATTATTGTCATATTTAAAACAGGAAATCTCCCAAATATTTGTTTTCCTCTTCTCTAAAATATGAGAATTCCCATCTCATTAATTTGTCTGCAGCTGATCAAGCGGAAGTGATTTAGTTCTATGTCTAACTTTAAATTGGATACTGAATCTCTTCTGTGCTTGGGAGGATTTATCTTTTTCAGAAATTGAGTTTCATTGTTCATTTGTTATCCCTTTGTTACCTCACGAGGGTGGACTTTAGGATTATGACTTAATTAAGAAGATAAAATATGTTTTCCTTTTCTGAATTTTGTGAAGGGAGTCTCAAGTTTGCTAAAATTTCTGGCTTTAAAAATTGATGCAAATAAAGGAGACTTTTGATTAATAAATGAAAAACTCTCTCTAGAATTTCTAAATTCTTTTTTTTTTATTATAGATAGGATTTTCAGACATATAATGTTGCTTTGCAATTGCAAAGTTCTCTTGTTACTTTTTTAATGACCTGCATAAGTAATTCAAAGCTTTCTTACTCAAGAACAAAGCAATATTCCCAGATTACCATCTTAGAAATTCCCACTGAAATTAGGCAGAGACTTCTTTGATATTTAGATTGGGCACGCTATGGTGTTCTAAAAAGATCAGATCATTCAATATTTTTGCTGTATGCAAGCATAACTCTGGGATTTCTTTGGAGTCATTTTGATTGACAGCAGGATGGAATAGACAACCATGTCCAGATGCAGTTTCTGAGGTTGAAAGGCATCATTTCTTTGCAGGCTGCATCAAGAGAGAAATTTAAGGGTGAGTGAATATCTTAGCTTCGAAACAAATAATGTAAACACTGTGATTGCAGTCCTCGAATGTGTCCTTTTGGAATTGTTTTTCCATTCTACAACAAACTTTTAACAGCCAAGATTTCAATTAATTAAAATAGATGTTTATATAATGAATATATATGTAATGATAGTGGATCTAGTGTGCACAGCCATGATACAAAATACATTCACTCTGATGTATGAAAAGTCTTCCTGCTCTTCCCCTGCTTCACCACAAAAAAGAACAAACAATTTGAAAAATGGACACAAAGGCAGAGTATAAACATTTAGGTGAATAACAATGAAGTAACAGTTGACCAGTTTGGTTTGCCTCTTAGAAACCTTTGCTTCTGCTGTCTTACCCAACACATGCTGAAAGAGCAAGTTGCTGAAGTCTGCTTACCATTATCATCTGTTAATTTTATTTCCATTGACAATTATCCTTAATTATTGGAAACTTTTTCCAACGTATAATGACTGCTGAAATGCATGGTCATTAAATTGACTCTAGCTCAAGAAATAGATTTTGATAAGCTGTGTTGTGTTATAGATCTGATTTTCAAGTACTCCATTTTTTGTTAACTTCAAATCCATCTTTGCACAGCATTTTCCAAGTGCTATTTATGAATTTATTTACTTTTACACAAGAAAAAAACAAAAGGCCAGATTTCTTTGTTGGAAACTAACATTATTATAAAAAGACAGCTGTGATGTGAATTTCTAGCAGCTAAGGAATAAATATGGACAAATATTGTTTCTGAGAGATGAGAGATGTCACTTGAGCAAAGGCAATAAGAGGCTGCAATCCACTTTGGAGCCCATGGAAAAGCAGAAAGAAATTTCCTCAGAATCTGCTCATTTTTAAGACTCATTTCAGTCCACTGTACATCCCGGTTGTTATTCCAGGGACCCTCTTGAAATCTGTTTGCAAGAGCTGTAGAAAGAATGAGAACACATGCTTTCTTTTTGTCACATCCATAGGGTACAGTCTTGCCTGATTCCTGATTTCACACCTCCACTGCTGAACCCCCTAAAAAAACAATCTATCTAGGGAAATCTGTCTCAGAGTGGATCCATTTTAGGCATAGAAAAGTCTTGAAAAATTAAGGAGCTTGAATGAATTCCAGAAAAAAAGAAATCATGTGTTAAAGAAACAATAAGTGGGGTACTTCTCTGTGTTATTTCATGTCACCCTGATGACACTACTCTCAGACCCAGGAATGTGCTGCTCTCCCCTTGCTGCCTTCTTCCTAAAGGCAACCTCATCCTGCCTTCTACATCAGAAATGTCTCTTGGTGCACTGTTTGTCCTGGCCTTCCTTTCTTGGCTTCCTTCTTGTCTTCTGACAACACAGATGATTTGCATCTCTTCTGATGACAGAATATTTTACAAAAAAAATATAATTAAAATAAAAGCAAAGATCTGTCAGGATGTGCATGTAACAGTGCATATCAATGTTTTTGAGCACATAGCTCTTTCCTTTCTCTTTCCCTATCAATCTCTTTGTCATATTTTCTCTTTCATAATTATGTGATCTTAGAAAGAAAAAAGAACTGGGGTTTTTTGTGTGTAACTTCTTTCAGATAATCTCTCGTCCTTACTGCATACAAACACACACATATAACATCATAAAATCAAGCACAAATCTTAAGGTGACAATTCTAATTTCTTTTAGATGCTGTAGCTGTGTTGCCAGCTCTTTATTTCCTTGTTAGGCATGACAAGTTTCATGGCAGACATAGATTTAAAGTGCAGTCTGATCTTTAAAGTTGATTTTTTAAGGTAGTTTTCCTGTTCCAGATATTCTGTTGCACTATCTAGTGGCAATATAAATAAAGCAAGAAGTACAAATTTCAAAATGAGACAGAGAAACTAGCTACCTACATAATTTATTGCTCTTAATTTTTGATCTGGATTGAAATCTGTGTTGGTACAATTGGGTCAATACTAGTTTTTCTCATCACATCTTTATGAAAGGTATGATATTTGATAATGCTTTGATATTTAACACATTCAGACAAACTCCCTCAAAGTGAGTTTTTGTTTTGTTTTTGTTTTTTGAATTTAGTTCTGTTTTCAGAAACATGTAAGGTACCAGCAAGAAAATTGTCATCCTAGTCCTATTTCCACAGAGCACTGTTGGTACAAGAAATTCAGTTACTGCTTTAGTACTGAATTCCCAGAAAACCACCTTTACAGATTAGAAGGATGAGATAGAGGTAAAAGACTTTTTGCTAAATCAAAAAAAACCTAATGAGGACTATGAGGATGCCCTTTAAAACCATCTGATCATCCAACAGAATTGCTACTTCTTTTTAGTAGGGAAGGCTTACAGGGAGATGTTGTTAGGTCCTTTTGCATTGGCACCCTCATCCTTCCCATGAATTGAGTTCCTTTTGCTTCTGAGGAATCTTTCTATGGTTTTTCTAAAGAAAATGCTTGCATTACAGTTCACATGAAGTTAATTTTTCATGGATATGTATTACATAGACATGTTTTAATATGTAGCCCATGCTTGTGAACCTTTGTCAAATCTTTGTTGAAAATAACACTGACAGCAGAGTCAGAATGACTCTGATAAAAGTAATGTTCACAGTGTTTTCCAAATGACCTGTAGCATGAAGTGCTAGTGAACTTGTAAAGTATCTGGGAGCACAGTGCTCACAAGAATACCAGCTCAGTTTTACTGAAACATGGGATTTGGAAAAGGTTCAGAGAACCTTTTGAACTTTTGGGGCCTCATCCAGAACAAACTAAGCTGCCTGGCCATTTAGCTGTGCACAGCACTAATCATCACTAGCAGTAAAATCTCTGGAATCAAAATCTGGCTGACAATTTTGTTGATAATATGCAAGGCAAAGTGCAATTCAGTTTGCTCTTTAACAGTTACATTGGCTGTGCTGAACTGACAGTAATAACAACTTGGTTTTTGTCAGTAAACTAAGCAGATAGAATTATGATTTTTATAGATATGCATAGGGTTTTAGCTATGCTTTTGTCATTAAAGTCAATAGAAACTGAGCAGCTGAAACCCTGGGTAACTCTTCGACAATTTCTACCACAGGGAAAAAATAAGTGAAGGAATAAAATGCTATTTTTGTTATGAAAAACAGAAGGTCTTTGCTGTATTTATCCACAACATACAGGTACTGCATAAGTGGCAGCAACACAGATTTCTTTCTCTTGCTGTCCCAATGTGTTGCATACTTTTATCAATGGCAGTCAATATCACCACCATGACTGAGGTCACCATTTGTAAAATTTATGAGTTCACAGTCTTCCTTCGTGCTCATTAGCATTACCCATTCCCGTACCTGGCTCCCCTAGCTATAAACAGGGTTTCTTTCTGCCTTCATAGGCAGTCACATCAGCCTTTTGTTGGGTCCTTATGCAAGCTATTGATCTGTTATTGTATGAATTGACTCACTAAAACATCAGTTGTTTATTTTCATGGTCTGAATATGTTTCCTTCCCGTGAGACACTAGATGTTCCTTGCTCTGAATAACTGAGGATGCAAAGGGCTAAAGAAACTATTATTATAGCTCTTGTTCCTCAAGCAAGAATCATCTCCAGGTTATGGCTTTTCCTATCCTTTTCCTTAGAGCAGTTTTTTATAGTTCCTCTTTAAGAACACAGCTAAGCAGAAGAAATAAATTATGATTTTTAACCCTGGCTTTAGGAAAAAAAATTGTGGTTTGTACATTGAATTTCCTTAATCTTTTACATATTGTCTCCACCAAACAACATTCCTCTGTCTGTCTGTCTGCAAGGATCATTATCTTACATTTTCAGAGGTACTTTTCCAAATGTAAAGCTAATTTCTAGCTCTACAGTGCACTGGGCCAGGAGAAAGTGCTGATTAGGAAAAAGTGTGTCCCAGACCTTCTGAACTGCAGTTTTGCTCAGATTGGTTAGCTCATGTGAAGTAAGAAAAAAGTAGCTTAATACATCAATTACCTAGACATCTCAAAAGACCTCCACAGAAAACAACCTTCCCTATATTCTAATTAGGGTAGGTCATGAGCTAGAGATTCATAGGATGAAAATCTGGAGATGTTGCTACTCCTACAATAATTCTTAGCTCAATGAAATAGGTAGATATTAATTTTGAAGTTTCAACCTGGAAAATTTATAGCAGTGAAAATGTGGGGAAAAAGGAAAATAAAATGTATCCACAAATAAGGCATTACCTACTTTATTTTTTTAAAAAAAAGAAAGCTATATTTTACATTTACAAAAGACTAATTTTCTCTTCTTTACCTTGACCACATCTTTGATGCATAACTGAGCTTGAACACCTTGGAAAAACCTCAAGGCCTGTGGTTGAGCCAGCCACTGAGATTATCACAGTTTGCCCCTTTGTAGCAGGGTGAGGGTTCCTAAGCACTGCCCAAGTTGCAGAAAGGTTGTGAAGGCTTCTTCCTTGAAGATATTCAAAAGACATCTGGATGTGGTCCTGGGACATTTTCTGGAGGTGATTCTGCTTAGGCAGGAGGGTTGGACCACATGATCTCAAGAAGTCCTTTCTGGCCTCAGCCACTCTGAGTCTATGAGATCAAAACAAATTCTCTCAAAGGGTTTGCAAGAAGGATCCAGAATATAGAACTGGCTTGTGAAACCTTCATTTGCCATTCTAGTGACGGTGAATTCATGCTGTGTTTTTTAAATCACACCATCTCTTGTAGTGGGCACGTGGCTGTAACAGTTGCTAAAGATTCATCTTCTATATTATCTGGGGTTGCTGTTGATCTTAAACTTATTCTTTCCATTTGACAGGAAACATTTCTCAAAGCTGAGGTGTTGTCTTCAATTAAATACAATTTTTAGTCTTCTGTGTCAGTGTAAATGACACAGAGGTAAAATAATTATTACTTTGTTATTTAGGATGCTTTCTCTGCCTCCCATTTCTCATTGAAATTGACACTTCCATATGTCATAGGATTGCCTTCCTTAAGCTAAGAATATAACTTGAAAACTTCAATTAGCAGTCCTGATGAAGGTAAAATTTGTGTTTTGTGAAATAGAGATATGTGCATATGTATTTAACCAAATACACAGCTAAACCATATTTTCCATAATTAATTCCAAAATCTCTATATTTTATCACTGAGATGGAGTGAAATGCAGGAAATTCCATACAAAACTCAGCTACTGAAAATATGCTAGAGCATTAAATAGAAGCCTATGTCCATTCTGAAGGTTTTTTCTCTGATTTTTAACAGCTACCTATGCAGTAAGGTAACACAGAGAGACCATGTAGGTAGAAGGCATATTTAATGAGAAATTTTATTTCTGAAAGGCAGATAGATGGATATGGTGTAAAATAATGGTTTTATTAATAGGAAATTATATAAAATGAGTTATTAATGTTCTTAATTGGAGTGGGATGAAGAGGGAGACAAAGCTCCTCAAGGTTCCTTTGTGTTACCATGCTGCTGCCAAGGAATATATATGGTATGTTTTATTCTCTGGAGGAAATTTTGGTCATGCAGAACTTATCACTATCTCCCAACCTCATCCCCAGTGTAACCCTTTCAACATGGAAATATGTTTTCTGATGCTGAGCACAGCAAGAATACTGAGCTGTAGTCTGAAAGGTCATTATCTCCATTGAGAGGGCACCAACATCTATGCTCAAACATTTGCTCGGGGTTTGTTAAAGTCTATTCAAATTCAAGTAATCCCTTTCAATGCTACTTCTTTGCCATGAAAGAATAAGGAAATAGTGCTGATATTTTCACAATCCTCAGCTCTTTGGAAACACGTGTTAAGCACATTCAGATATTTCAAATGCTTGGTGAAATAATTGGCAAATCGGAAGACCAGTGAGAAAAGTTTCTGCTCCTGAGGCACCACACAAATATGAATGGGATACTCTTACATATGCTGAAGTTGATATTTCACAAAAACAAGGATATTAATAATGTGTGTTGAACTCAAGTATAAAAATATTATTTATTGATATATATGGCTCATTGCTAAGTTAATTCAGAAAAGTAAACCAAACAGTGTAACAAGAAGATATTTTAATTGGGTGATCCTGCTCATGTCTCTGCAAAATGATGAGAGGTGGGTATAAAATGTTCCAAGTTAGAGAAAAAAAAAGATATGTGCTTTTTTTCTTCACTGTCTTGCATTCATTCCATAATTTGATTCAGGATACTGGCACTCACTTCTGGAGTACTAAAAGATCTGGAATTTTCTAGATATTTTAAATATCACTTGTTTGTTTTCCTTTTCATATCCACAAGAGGAGACAAGAGGCTTTTCCTTTTTTTCTACTCTGCATCTACCTATATAAAAAACTGTCATCACCACACATTTAACATTGAGATTCACATCCTTCCTCAGTCTTCTGGAGAATCTATGGATTGATAAACATGTTATGTAGCAAAGCCTCTCTACCCTCAGAGGCTTTCCCTAAGGAGAATAGTATAAAAAGAGTATATGAATAAGTAAAAAATGGAATGATTGGCATGCCAGTGGGTGAGGTGTAGAGCACAGAATTAAATGTCTGCAGTAAATATTAAATTTTATTATAGTTTTTGTAATAAAAAAATTAACATTGTGATGAGCTATATACCTGGTGGTGGTTATATATATATATCTTGTGACTTTATGGCTAAAACTGAGAAGAAAAGTATAAAAAACCAGTATTAAGAAAAACGTTGCATTATGATCTACCAGTAATTAAAATGACAAGGGCACCAGGATGGTGTCTTTATGGTGTCTTTATTGTAACCATGAATGGAAGTCTTCTCTGTGCTTAAATACATTATATATACATACAAAATATTATTTTTATAATATACATGTAATTGTAGATTACGTGCCTCAATGGCAGGTTTCCCAGCATGTTACCAGAGAAAAGCATTGTAAACTGCAGGCCAAATATGACCCCTGATATTTTTGAAAGGGAAAGGTTTATTTTCCATTTACATTTTAAATATGAAACTTATGGCTGAGAAGACAAGGTTTTTCTGGCTGTCTGCTGAGAAGGCACATACCTTTGGAATCAGCACAGTATAATCTATAACATAAATATGTGGACAGGACAGCAGAGAAACTACTCCTGGGGTTTCTTTAGCAAACAGAGGAGGCACTTGCCAGGAATCCAGAAGATAGTTTGAAAAGGTTTCCTTCCCATGCCCTGAGAGGGCAGTTGGCTGCCAATGTGAAGAATGGAGGCTGTCTGAAGAAATCAAATTGGTCTACTTTATCCACCTCAGCCAATTACTCCCTTGAGCATAATCATACTCTGCTATGGAAGAAAAAGGGATAATGTCTTAATGTCCTAATAATCTTCTAACCTGAGACCTCTGCAGTAGAATTGGGCTATTTCATGCCATCTGAGAACATATTAAAATGCCTTCTAAATATTTAAGACCCAAGCCATCTAATTAGAAACAAATTTCAAAAGCAAGTTTTTCAATTAATCATAGATTTTTTTTTCCCTCATACATTAAGTCAAGATGCATTAATCACATCACAAAGCTTTGAGGTTACGTGACAAGAAAATTCAGCATTCCAAATCAGTACATCTCAGTTAAATTACAGAACTGGGTTTAGATACCATGTCTGATATTTTCCTCTCTCTGTGCCCACAAGCCAAGCTGAGGTTTTACAGGTAAAGAATGAAGCTGCACAGGAAGCTACCACATGCATAGTGCTCATCTTGGTTTCTCAAGGCTCTCTGAACAGAGGAGGATGAGGCATATGCCAGTGCATCATTCATGCTGGAGTTCCATAGAGTATGTGGAATCCAGTCTGAGCTTAGAACTGCCTTTAAATGAATGCATTTTAGGACAGAAGCGGTGAATTTTAGAAGAATTCAACACTTTTCATGGAATTCTTAGAAAGATACTATTTGAAAGCAAACCAGTGGGAGATCTCAAGTCAGAACCACAGTTTAATGGGAAAATTAAGATAAAGGCAAAAATACAGAGACACTGGCTTAAACTGACAGAGTCAGGGTAGAACCTGACAGCCAGTCGGACAGGGTGGTGTTAGCAGTCTGAATAAATGGTGGCTGCAGTCCTGTTGAAGTGATAGATGTGGTTCTGTCAAAGCAGTGATCCTGTAGAAGGGTCTGATCTTCTTCTGAAGGTCCAGTGGTGGTTATGGAGCTCTTGTCCTCTGGGAATCCAGTAGGTAAGGCTGCTTGTGGCATTCCAAACCTCAGATTATATTCAGGTAGGAATGCTTGGTTCCTCCCCATGGGCATCTGAGCATCTCACAATGGGATGATATCATTTTATGAGTCATTTTATGAGGCTTGATGGCCCATTAACAGAAGATATTCCTCCAGAGAGAGTTATCAGGGATAGGTGGTGAAAGAGATAAAGAACACTGCCCCACCTGGTTTTCAGAGTTTATGGAGATGGTGATACAATACATAAATTTGGTTACATCTTACATTGTAACCTAAGACACTATTGCACTAAGAAAATAATTATATTGGTTATTGTATTCTAAATTGTCCAGTTTGGTCAGCCTTTATTAAATATCACATTACAATAATAAGAATTAATATTCCAGAGATATTCCAGATGATTTAAATTCTTCCTCTCAGTTATTTCAGTTCTTTCAACCTTTAATTGTAATGTATTATACAATGTCAATCAATACAGTTATATTTGCATTCATGAAAATGAATAGTATACATTTTTCTTGAAACAACAAATGTATATAAAATATATTTAACTGCATCCCATGACCTGTACCCCTATCTAGTATTTGTACTAAGTAAATGTAATGCATCTAATGTTGTTGATCAGAGCACGCATTGGTATTTTTTTCTCTTACAGAAAGTATTATGTTTAAATAGAAGTGTCAAATATGTAAAAATGCAGTAAGACTCACCTAGTTTATCTTCTTTATGTGATGAATGGTCCAGAATAACACAAGCAGAGCAGCCAGAATGTAGAGTACCATGGTGACTTTACCTAAAGGAATGATTGTAGGGAGTTCTGCTTTCAAATGCTTCCAGAATAGCAGAATTTCTCTTCTCAAAATAATCGCCGAATTATTGTGTATTTTTATTTGCACTGTCCCAGGGCTTGCATTTCATTGTTCCAAGAATAAGCTATCTGAGTTCACTTGTCCAGCCTCCTACTAGACAAAATGCTCTTAGGAGTGCTTAATGAGTGAAGGAAACGATGCTGGGAAGAAATTTCAGCAGAGGTGAACGTGCTGTTCCTTATTTCCATTCATGCAGCAGCTGGGGCCATCTTAGGCAGGGTCTGTGGCCCATGGTTGTCTTCAGAAGCAGAAAAAGTGGCAGCCAACCCAACATTTAGTTTGTCAGACAGAGCAGGCAGTGAAACTACAGCTGTATTTGGCTCCCATGGGCAAGGACATAGCTCACCTACAATTAGAGCCAGGCATTTGTGCATGTGCACACACAGAAAGGGAATCTTGGCTAGGCAAAGTGCATCTGAGCATTTGACTCAATCTGTTTTACACAGAGGTCTAAGTGTGGGATTACTTCATAGGAAACTAAGTCAAAAAGTCTGAATTTCTTGCTATCCATGTGGCTGAGCAGAATAAACTTTTACAACAAATTTACTTCCTTTGTCAGCCTTGAAAAAAAAGTCCCTAAAAGCTACTGCTCACTTGTGAAACTGTAAAGTTGAAGACTGGTTTTCTTACAGTCAGAATCACAAGAGTAGAAGGTATTGTGGTGCAGAATGGAAAGGACAAACATAAATCAACAACTGATCTTCAAATGACAGCAGGATGAATGTAAACTATCTAAGAGGTAAATGTGACATGATTAAGACTATTTTATGTACAGAAAAGTGGAGCTTGAAAAAACAGAATCATAGGAAAGAATTTGAGTCTATTGAAACTTCCTCCTGGTATTCAAAAGACATGAATCATAAATAATACTTTCTGAATTTATTCCTAAAAATTTTGGAGAAAAGGGTCTGATTGAAGCTCTCCACAACTGAAAACAAAACAAATCAAAATAAAATCTGAAGACTATAAAATACATCAAGACTGACAAATGCAAAAATTAACTAGTGACTCTCAAAAGTTTCTATAGTTATTAACACTCTAACTTCATTAAATATCTTTATTCAATCAAGTACCAATTGATATTGGAAAGCAATTCATCTGTCCTGGGAATAAGAGTCCTCTCCCTTTATAAATTATATAGGCTATGTTTCCTATTTAATTTTAAAAGCTATAAGGCAGGTAGCACTGTAACTCTAGTTCTTTGGCCAAATACACCTATTTCAAGGATGTAGGCACTACTGAATTATTTTTTCTTTTTATATTAGTGTTTCTGTTCTTTTAAACAAGCATTTAAAGGGCAATGTATATGCTCCACATCAAAAAAACAAAAGGTCTTTGACTCAGCATAGTAGTGTGGAAGTTTATATTTGCTAAGCCAGGTTTTAAAACAAGGGAAAAAGAAGAACAAATTTTACTGTAGAAAACTATCAAGGACATTAAAGAGCAGCACTGCATTTAACTGTGTTTAAAGTGCAAAAATGCCCATGTTGCTTTTCAAAAGAATATATTGAAAAATAATTATCAAGTTTTGATGTCATAGATGTTTTAACAGATGGTGATTGGTGCTGCAGGTCTTTCTAGCAGACTTTTTGAAAAAATGTGATGAAATGTCATATGTTTTTGACATTTGGTTTTCATTAGAGAAGTATTTCTCACCTGGTGCTGTTTGTCTTTTCAGATGCCTTTGATGATTTGATGACAATATTGACTGCAGCTTGTACTTTATTTCTTTCACCAACTTGAATTCTCTTCCATTTTATTCTCATATTTCAAGACAGTCTGCGTTTTAACCCTTTCTCCTCAAGTTAATATCATGGAACTTTTATTGGTCATTCTACAGTTAAAGGCTAAAAATATGTAAGTATAAACACACTGTTACATTTATCCTAGAACGTCCAGGAAACGACCAAAGTGGTGCATAACAGGCAGAAGTCCTTAATTTGATAAGACTGAAAGGATGCTCACTTACAAGGGTCTTGGGAACCTAACTGTGGGTGATTGTGGTGGGTTGGCCCCAGTCAGCAGCCAGGAGCCCACACGGCTGCTCATTTCTCCACCTGCAGTGGAATTAGGGAGAAAACCAGAGGAACAGGAGAGAAAAAAATTGTAGGTCAAAACAAAGACAGGGAGATCACTTAGCAGCTGTTGTTATGGGCAAAGTAATCTGAATTTGGGAAATTTAATTCCCTAGTTAACATAAATATCAAATTATTGATTCCTGTACTAGAAAACAAAACAAAAAAACCCACCAAAACATTTAGGCACTCCCTCTTGCCAGGCTCACCTTTAGACACCTCTCTTTCCCCACTATTATTGCCACAGATTGTACTTGGTCTCTTCAGCTGAACAAGTATCTGTGCTTAATGGTTTCCCTCTGATGCCTTTCCTCACCACCCTTTTCCAGTGCTCCAGTACGGCTCCTCTATGGACATCAGTCTCTTCAGGTGTGTGCTTACTGTGCCATGGAGCCCTCCTCCTCCTCTGGCACCTCTATTTCTTCTGATGTTTCTCACCAGTTTTCTCCTTCGTCACTGAGAATTTCTCAAATATGCTATCAGGGGTGCCACCAGTTTTCCTGGTGGGATTGGCTGTGCCCTGTGATGGATCCATTTTGGAGCCATCTGGAACCACCTGTGCCAGGTAGTCCTTGACCTCCTAGAGAGGTCACCCATGAAGAGCACCCTACAGTACCAAAATCCTGCAATTTATACCTAATACATTTGTATTTTTTCAGTCTGAAAGGAAAAAAAAATATAAGCAGGTACATATTAGTTATAATTATAATAGGTGTCAATGACAGTGGTTCTTCTTTGTACCCCTGCAGCAGCTGTCCAAGAAAATGATATGAAAGTTACAGATCATAGAATAATTTAGGATGGAAACGGTCTCTGAGACTATCAGGTTCAACCCTTAGACCAGCATTGCCAAGTCCACCACTAAACCTGAAAAAAGAGTCAAAATAAACACCTAGTCTATTAGAGGACTTCTCACATGGAAAAAGCAGGATGATAAAACAATTAGGTGCAGACCTCATAAATTTTGTACCTCACATATTTATCACAAGGAGAGAGCCAGCATTTTCTGGTAAGCCACAGAAAGTTATTTTTCATCATTTGGAATGCTTGATTCCACCACTTAAAAGAAAATGGTAGTCAGATAAGCAGGCTTCTTTCCCCCTTCTGGCTCATCAATTTAATTTATCACATACATGCTCACTGCTACTGACTGATGAAATGGAGAGATATACTGTACTAAACCCACTGGGAACAGAGATGGAGATGATAGTTATGTAGCATTGAAATATGAGATGACTCAGAAAAAAGGCAAAATTCAAACCAAGATTCTTTTCTTCAGGGTGAGAGGGCAATTGTGGTGAAAGGAGTAGCAAGGAGCACTTTGAAAATACGGATACTGAATTTGAAGGTTCATTTTGGATATGGAGTGACTTTTTTGGGGTAGCTCAGCATGCAGGCATGAGCAGGGGACATGAACAAGAAAAGTATATAACCCAAGATGATGCTCCTGAGAGTTCCTTTGTTGTCACAATTCCAGGAAATCATCTCATCATAAATTAACAGATAATCTGTCAGTACTTAATCTCAAACACATAGATTCTGCATGGAAATTGTTCTATCATTGAAGAAAACCAGATCAGTGTTCCTATATTTCTGATTTAAAAGGAAAAACAGAAAAGCAGATTTTGATATGTTCTAATATCTGGAACAACTTTTATTTTCCAGAACATGAAGAAAAACATTAAAAAATACTAGCAGTAGCCCTGTGCTTTGAAAATATTTTGCAAATACCCACACAACATCATCTCCAAAATAGTGCATTTGATATATTGTTTTCTTTCTGAGGAGCAGAGAAACATGATTTTCAAACATTTAAGAATTATAGCACCAATTCATTGTTCTGTGAAGAAATCAACAGTGATGGTTTTATGGCATAGAGTCAGTATAATTAATGTTAAACCATGGGATATATGAAATACATAAACATGTAAAATTCTACAGAACTTTCTCAGCTAATCAAGATTGTTTTACTCATACATAGCACAGGAGATGACAAAGAAGAATGCCTATGCATGTTCATTGATATATATTTTTATCTACTTGATAGATGATGAGACTCTTTCCATCTATTTTCTTAATCTGTATTTAACTAGTTTCAAAAGAAAAGTTTTAAATTATAGATTGTAATGCTATGTTGGCATGATACAGTACTGTGTATCAATTCACTTTATGGAGCTGTTATGAAGTTAACCTACATACCACTCTGACGGTGTGAATATTAAAATTCTGATTAAAAAGTGTTGACCTGATTCTTTCTTTCTAGCTCATATTCTACCAGTCTTACAGTAACGTAAATCAACTTAAATTAATGGATTTCAACTAGCATTAGACTGAGATAAGAATTTAGAACTGGCTCTGATAAATATGCAAGGGGTGACTTTTCTAATATGGCTTACTTTATAAAATATTCCCAGAATATAAATCATGTAATATAGAATATAGGCAACTTTTTGATTACATAAATGTAAGAAATACATATATGTATATAAATTATATATTAACTTTGATTTGCCTTGTAAACCAATATGAAAGATTTCTATCAATATATTGTATTGATTTAATGATTGGAAAAAAATAAAAATATCTGCATTTGTAAGTTTTAAATAGCTATAAAGTGGGGAGGAAGTGTATTTCTATATAGTTTTTGAAAAGATAATGGCACTTGCTATTTTTCAAAAAAACCTGTTCTTATGAATCCTTTATGTATTCATAAATCTCCAGCTTACACTCTCACTGCAAACAGCAAGGTGTCTGTGCAGCCACAGCTTCTGTACTCAGGCTTACATGAGCCACTTCAGAGGATAAAAAGGTCCAGGTGATCCACAACAGCAGGGCTGAATTTCACCATTCTGTGCAATCTCAGCTGCAGCTGACTTCAATTTCCACCTGCCCTTGGGGTAGATGGCTTCAGAGCTCTTCCAGCAGTGACCCTGGGCTTTCCTGTTCAGAATTCCCATTATGATGTCATATTATGGACAGATGGAAATAGTTTGGGTAGTCAGACTGTGCTGATAAATGTTCTGTCCAAGGCTTCAGGCATCATAACATCCAAGAGTTTCCTATGCAATCTGCTCCAAACTGCAAATGTTTGTTACGTTTAAACACAAACCAAATCCTGATGTCATTCAATGAATTCAGTATGTATTGGAATGCTACTTCAGTTTGGAATACACAGACTATTATTTCATTCCCCTTACAAGAGTGGAACAAAATTGTAGGACTAAAGATGGAATTAAACAGCAATCTTGCAAGCATTGACAATAAATTGAACATCTGGCAAAACTCTGTTTACTTTCTTCCATCATTGAAACCTTAGAAAACTTATATCAAAAGAAATGCAGAAGGACCAATGATATTATACTCTTAATTAAATTAAAATGCTATTGTATAGTGGTAGATAACTTTCCATTCAGGATTATAATTCCAAATTTGTAAAAATGAAAAAAGTACAGGTAGCAAGATTGCCCTGTCAGTACATGCAAATTAGATCTATGTATACAAATATATATATTTATATTTGTGTGTGCTTCCTTATTTATATAATTTTATGTAAACACTAAAATATATGAATATTTATGAATAGCTGATATTGCATCTTGGAAAGACCTAAAGGATGTTTTAAAATATTTGCATATTCTTTTTTTATGCACTATGTAGTATATCTGTGTATGTTTGAAATCCTTCATTCATACACTCTAGAAATGCAATGACTACATGACTGGAAACTACTGCTTTGTTTGTTGAACCTTGGCACTGGAACCTTGGTATCTGGAACTACATTAATCAAAGAGAACTATGGGTTTTGTTACTCCTAGTTGTCTTTGAAATAGAAATTTATTAAAGTGCAGATACAGAAAATTGCAAGTTCTATCTAGAGACTAACATGCCATGGGTTGAAAAGTACAAACAAAATTTAAATATTTTTCTGGTTTGCTTTCGCTATAAATTTATAATTATCTACTTTTAATTTATTCTTGATCAAGGGCTATAATTTTTTACAAAATAAACCTTCATACCCATCTACAAGCCACAAGGAAAATTTACTGCATCTTAGATTGATTGAAATGCATTTGAATCTACATCTCCAAAGACCTTGATCTGTTTTGCTTACTGCAACCAAATATTTATATTTTGGAAGGTCAAATTCTTCAGAACTGTCTCTTTCCCTCTGATTGACTACAGAGGAAAATCCATTTTGTGGTTTTATATCAACATATTCTTTCCACAAGTAGAAAAGTAGAAGAGAGGAGATAGAATGTAGGAGACTGCTTGTGGTTCTGATTTCAGTATTTTCACTAAATCTGTGTTTTAAAGAATGTAACGGGGTAATATGAGCTGAGGTGAGGAGAAGACACAGCCAAATTTATCTCTTTTAATTATGATTCCCTTGATTTTTATTAAAATCCTAACTTCTGTTGTTGAACTTTTTCCACCAAAGTCGGGATTTTGATACTATGCTATATTTTAACAGTCCTCCCTTGTGTTCATCTTTCTACCTCTGACTGACATTTGTACAGTACACAGTGCAAATTTCTTCACATGTTTTTTAAAAATCAATGTCAAAAGAATGACCACACTGATGTGGGTATTATTATACCCTGTGGCTCTAAGAGATATTTAGAAAGAAGTGTCCAGCAACCCTCAAACACTAATTTGACGCTTCTTAATTTTGATATAATTTGCATGTTTCATTTCTGCTTCTCTTACTGATGTCACCTTGCTCAGCCTGATTTGGTTTTGAATGGCATGTACATAAACATTTAGTCCATACAAGGTAGTGGAAGGCTAACAGAAATAAAAGCATAGGAAAGCCTCACAATCTATTTACAGTCTATAGATTTTCTTGTGTATGTACTAGACAGGTATCTCAACAGGGAAATACGTTATTTTGGAGGGAAGGGAGGATGTAAACATTCATGTGTTTTTGAAATGTGGCTATTTTGCTTTAATGTTTAGATTCTGATTAGCTATTGTGATAAAAATAGAACAAATCACAGTCTATTTTCTTCCTTAGTCCTTCAGCAGACCTTACTTTCAATTTTTGATCTATGAGGATTTAACTTCCTCAGTTTTCTTTGTGATCTTTCCCAAGTTTCATTTTTTTTGACTCTGTTGCATAAGAGAAGTTCACTAGGAAACATTTTAAAAAGACACAAGTCGCAATTTTAATAAAGGCAATCTCTTTGCCAGTCTTCCCCATCTCAGGCAGTATTTTCAAAAACTAGAGACTAAATTTAAGGTTTAAAACCACATTTCAACACTTGCTTACTTTTTAAATAATGTTTGGTAGATTTTTTTGTCTTTTCTGATCAACTTGTTTGCCAGACTTTATCTGCATAACATGATAAGTAATTTTTAAGAAGAGTATTTCAAGAATCTTATAAATCAGGATTATTCTTATGCAGGGATCTGATCTCTAATAACTGAATTGGGAATTACTGTGAGGATTTATTTTTCGCATTTTTAGAGCGGTGAATACTTACAGGAAAAAAAAATCCTTTATCTAGTCCAACTGAATTTTGTGATCTTGAACTGTTGTATAGTAGTGGAAAATTACAGATGCCAATTCCCGTATTGGTTAAGGCTGAAGTATTTTCTCACTTCCCTACAGTCTAATGATCTATTAAGGAGGTGAAGCTGCCCAGAAGACTTTGATGTGGAGCCTCATGGATATTGCTGTTGAGAGCTAATGACAGTATTTGTTAGAAGTTAAACTTTGTACAGTCATTTATGTATGTTTCCATTATTTTGTCTCGTGAGATCCCGCAGAGGGAATATGTGAATATTTCCTTGTTGGTTTTTCTGTTTGTTTGTTTTTATAAGAAATTTATGTCACAAACTATTTTTTTTAAATGAGTGAATAATGACAGCCCTTAATACATGAATTTACTACATTTACTTCCAATTTGAAGTACCTGATAAAATATATACCAACTTATCATAGAATCCTTTCTTAAAAACACATTTCTGTGTTATGTTAGTGTTAGCACACCGACATTTGGAATTCCAAAAGCCTTAAGCTTACAATTTTCTGTATATTAAGAATTTTATAAAATATATATCTTTTGACAAGCTGGGCTTTTTAATTCATTAGTACCAGCACCACCAAGTAGAATTCCTTAATTCAGTCCAAAAGATTATTTTTTTCCTTTGTCAGTTACACATCTTGGCTTATAAGAATCAGTGAGAAATCATCCTCCAGAGGACTTCTCTGTAAAGACACCAAAATCACATTTATGAAACAAAACATACCACATTCCTAAATCCAACATTTGATATAACTTAATCTGCAACACCAGGAGACAGTGAGGTTTCTTTAAAAATTATTTACATAAAGAGAGAACAAGAATATAGAATTCATTATAGCAACTACAGTCAGCAGTAGCCCTTTGAGCACTGGTTGCCTACAAGTGTATGGGGTTGATGCCAGGGGAAAAGGCTTGGTCTCACTAATATTGGTTTACTATCATATATGTATCACTTTATTACCATATATTACTTTGCCATTAAGAGTATATTGAGTTTTATGTGATCCAGAACACGAAAATGGATTAAGTTAGTTTGAAAAACTTTTGCAAATAAAATCAGATTGCTTGCTCCATTAGACTGTAAAAGATCTGCACAAGTCAACACTTCTACGAGATACATATGCACTGTCATTTGAGAGTGAAAAAAACCCATTTTATTAGAAATGCAGAAAGACAGGAAGTTATTGTCCAGTTATTTGAAAAAAAACCCAACAAGCCACACAAATAAAAGGAATTAAATTACTCCAAGAGCAATGGTGTTTTTTAGATGTGTAAAATAAACATAAGAAATTTTTTTACAGTTAGAGCAACTTGACTGCAAGTAAAATTAATAGCCTAAAACTAATTAATTACAAATAAAAATGATAACTTGGGTAACATTACTGAAGCAGAAGAAGAGATCAAATTTATTTGAACAGCAAGAAAATAGAAAACTATTAGAGCATTAAACCCAGTGAAAAAATCATATAAAATCTCTCATTAAAAGCATACCAATACTGTTAAGATAAACATTGGTATCACCAGTATTAGCCTCATTAATGTAATCATTATGGAGTACAGTGGACTGTAGAAAGCTCTTTTGATATTTTAGTCCCAGTCTGAACTTGTGGAGGTGATTAATTTCTTGAGGAGAGCTACAGAAATGAACTGCAATAAGGATTAAAGAGCTGAAATTGCTACATAAGATGAGATTTTATATATAAGCTTTTGTGTCATTCCCCCACATGGAACAAAGCCCGAAACATTCAGTGCAATTCCAAACCTCTTGTGGATTTTGGAGCTTAAATTCTCTATTCTGGCCTGCTGTGCAAAATCTTGTAACAATTAAAAGGTTCCAGTTCTCAATTCTTCTGCACAGATTATAAAAATACTGCTAGAAAACAGCTTTATATTTAAAAGAGATTAAAATGAGCTGCTCCTACCACAGGAAATGAAGCAATGGCTACTTTCAAGCAAGTGATAAAGCTCATCAAAGCTGCAGTGCATGCATTTAACCACAAACCTTCTCACACCTATGCTGAATGGTTCTAATAATGTAATTGTATATCAACATTCA
Source organism: Notiomystis cincta (assembly GCA_013398075.1). Lineage (NCBI taxonomy): Eukaryota > Metazoa > Chordata > Aves > Passeriformes > Notiomystidae > Notiomystis > Notiomystis cincta. The sequence continues at coordinate 12,930 of VZRX01018605.1, read as the reverse complement.
ATGATCTGAAGTCTTTATATTGATATGTAACAGACAAATTAATTAGAAGAGTAGGTCAATTTGAAGCATTCTTGATGTTACCTTTTCTGTTGCACATTTTCCAAGCTCAGCTGCCAAGAACACATGGTAGATGGACACTAATCAGGGCCATTAAGTTCTTCCTCAGAGATCTCGAGAGACGTTGACTACAGGATGGTGCTAATGCTCATAAATTACACTTTCAGGTTGCTGTAGAGACACCAGAGTGTTACAGTCTGGAAAGCACCCCTAAAGAACATTCATTATCCACATGACAAAGTTAAGAAATCTGTTCTCTACAAGGGTGAAAGTCTAAATTAGGAAGATTTTAAGTGTAAGATCAGCATCAATCATGTTTGACCAAAGTGAGAGCCTTCTATGATGAATGGGTCAAAGAGGGGAAAGCAGTGGACCTTGTCTACCTTGACTTCAGCAAGGCTTTTTACACTGTCATCCATAAAATCCTCACAGGTAAACTCAGGAAAAATGGGTTAGATTAATGGACAATGAGGTGAATCAAGAACTGTCTGAATGGCAGAGCTCAGAGGTTTGTGATCAGCAGAACAGAATCCAGATGGAGGCCTGCGGTCAGTAGCATTCCCCAGGAATCAATATTGGGTCCAGTCTTACTCAACATGTTTATCAATGACCTGGACAATGGGATACAATGCACCCTCAAACCAGGAGGAGTGGCTGATATACTTGAAGGCTCTTCTGCCATTCAGCAGGACCTTGATAGGCTGGAGAGCAGAGAGAAACCTTATGAGGTCCAACAAGGGTGAGTGCAGGGTCCTGCACGTGGGGAGGAATAACCCCAAGTAGCAGCACAGGCTGGGGTAGAGGGTATCTCCTAGACAGCAGCTCTGTGGAGAAGGGCCTGGGAGTCTTGGAGGAAGACATGTTGACCATGAACCAGCAATGCATCCTTGTGGCTATGAGGGCAAATGGAATCCTTGCATAAATAGGGAAGTGTTGCCAGCAGGTCATGGAAGGTGATCCTCTCTCTCTACTTGGCCCTACTGAAGTTACATCTGGTATCCTGCATCCAGTTCTGAGCTCCTCAGTACAAGAAAGAAAAGGAGCTACTGGAGAGGGTCCAGTGAGAGCCACAGGGCTGATGACTGATCTGGAGTACCTCTCTTATGAAGAGAGACTGGAATTCAGTCTAGAGAAGACTGAGAGGGGATCTCATCAGTAGAAATAAATATCTCAAAGGCAGATGCCAAGAGGATGACAGACTCTTTTCAGTGATGCAACAGGATGAAGAACAATGGCCATAAATTAAACCACAAGAAGTTTCAATTTAACATGATGAAGAACTTCTTCACATTGAGGATGGCAAAGCACTAGAGCAGGCTGCCCAGGGACGTGATGGAGTTTCCCTCTCTGGAGACCCTAGAAACCCAGGTGACCCTGGCTTGGCAGTAGCCTTAGACCAAAAGATCTCCAGAGATCACTTCTAACTTTAACTATTCTGTGATTCTGTCATTATGTAATCACCATTAACACAGATGTTAGACCTGCAGAAAATCTCAGATAGTTTTCAGTAGCAGAAAGGACAAAATACTAGTACTACTACTACTATTACAACTACTACTACTTCTTAGTAGTAGTTACTAATAATAGTAGTATTACTACAGAGCCTCCAAATTATTTTCAGAGAATCAGAGAATATTCTGAATTGGAAGGGATCCACAAGGATTTTTTTTTTATTTTAATCCATATCTACAACAGATCTACTTTGAAATGTATATGTCAAGCCTGTTGGTGTCACGTTAATTTCAAAAAAAGGATTAATTTTATGACACATGTTTAGATACCAGTGGTAGGGAGGGTGATGCTCTAACCAAAATAGTGGATTTTTATTACCTACAGTGGGTTTATTGATTTATAAATTAGGATGTCAAGCAGAGAGCTAGGAAGAAGAATACACAATTGGAATTATATACATATATATGTATATATGAATTTCTCTGTGTGTACATTTACATTTACACATACAAATACATTTACTTGTTCACGGTGCTTAAATTTTCTTATTCTTCATTTACATAAATGGTCTCCATTTTTCATAGAAAACAAAAGAATAGAGCAGTCTTAATTTTTGCAGAACTTAATGTTTGAAAGGTCACTCAAAAAACTGAAAACAAGTGTACATAATTACTTGGAAAGTTTTGTGAACATTTGATTAATGTTAGAAGTTAAAAACATTTAGAGTCAGCTTTTTTCAGTTCTGAGATTCTAGGAAGGGAATAGCTATTGATGGTCCACTTAATTACACTCTTCATAAATCGCACATGGAGAATAATTATTTTCTGCAGGACACACTTTTATGTCACTTCCAAGTCATGATCATTACCTTCCATCTGACATAGAATTTGAAAACAGGTACAGAAGACAATGGAGTTTGCAAAAGGAAAAACTTCAGATTTTTGTAAGTTAGCCATTTGAAGACAGAACTTGTTAAAGGGACTGATCAAAAAAATCAGAAAATTTGCTCCTGACAAAATCCTTGTGCTGATAGGGGCCTATGATATTTCTTATTGGTTCTCAAAGATAGTAAGCCAATTGGGAAAAGGCTAAATCACACAAATACTAAATAGACTTAGTTGCATCCTTGACCAGCTTGTTCTGTTACTGATTCCTGAGGGAGCATGACAAGTGCCTCTCACTGGTCGAATTTTCAATGAGAGGGCAGAAAAGAGTTAGAGTTTTCTTTTTGTCAGATTAAAATACAAAACAAAATTTTAAAATTTTATAAGTGAAAGCAACAGACCAAATGCTCTTTTTAAAAAAATTTTTACTACAGGTATGTTTATCTGCAACATGTATGTATGCAAAGTCAGCTCTAACTATAATGACATGACATATTGTGCAACCATCTCCGTGTCAAATGATTAGAAACACTCATACTATGCTGATGGACTAATACAGAAGTAAAGGCTGTCTAGGTTCTCTGTTAAATCCAAGCAGCTCTTGGCTTCCATAATCCAAAGTAGCAAGGCAGTTCAGTTTGCACTATACAAACAGTTTTGACACTGAAATATTACATTTTTCCTTATCTGCTTTTTTTATCCCCCATAAAAAATGAGTCAAACCATGACAAGGGTATACTGTAATAATGCTTCAAGAACTAGAGGAAAAAAAAAAAGAAACAAACCTCTTTAAAATAGACAAAACAAAAACAAAATGAAAGAAAAAATGAAAATGAAGGAAAAAGAAGGGAGAAGAATAAAGAAAATTGAAGATTAATGTTCTGTGATTTTAAGTCCTTCTACCGAAGAGAATACTATAGAAATGTGGCAAGGCAGTACTTTGTCTTGAAGTGAGGAGTTTTGGGACAAAGACTGTCTGACATTGTTACACTAACAAGGTACTGTAATTTCTCCTGCATCTTCTACTGCAGGAAGAAACAGAGGCCATTTTAAAAATGAAGATGAAAAATAGGTGAAGATAATGTACACCGGTTTTCTAAGGTCTGATTCACAGAAGGCTCTAGATGGGAAGGAACTTCTAATGTTTGCTGAAAATAGATGGGATAAGTGGAAGAAAGAAGGAAAAATCAGAACTGATGACAACATGACCCCAGGTAAACCAAAGCTTTTGGAAGAGCTCAGGTGATTTCTTCTTCTTTTTAGTTGAAACAGAGACATTTCAAAGACCATGGTTCTCCCTCACTATACATTGCGGGTTGAAACTAATGCTGAATCAAAGTCAGGGATTTCCAAGTCTACAGAATTTTTTTCCTGCAAGCTCCAGTATTTCCTTGCAGATTATATTTTGACATGCTAGATCCTGTTTGGCTGAGAACACTGGACAAGGTGGTAGCCCAGGTGCAGTTGAATCTATGAAGATACTGATTATTATGATAATCATTGGGAAATTGTTCTTCTGATGGTATAAGAGCAAAAACTTCACTTGTAACAAGACGGAAGTGTACAAAAGTAAAGAGACATCACACATAACTTCAGCACAGTATGATTTGAAACATTCCACAGAGGCTTTTAAAATATCTGCCATTGAAAATAATGGATTTTATTTTCTTTTAAGCTCTTTTATGGAGAACAGGAATCAATAATGATCCTCTCCATTAAATCAAGACTGCTTCTACTTTCTGTTTTTCCTATCAGTATGTCCCATACTTTTATTACTCCATATATTTCTCACAGGCTTCAGTAACTGATGGGCAAAACTACAGCATTTAGGCAAAATTTTTGTACTTGGTATCAAGGGACAAAGAGTTCCTAAGCTCATTTCATTTGTGACTCTTGAAAACTGGCAGACAAGTCATGAATCTCCAGCATGAAACTCCGAGGATTTGCATAGATAAAAATTGAAGAGTAGAGGAAAACTAAAAGAGAGATAGAAAAGAGGACTAGAGGTAACGCACAAGAAATTGACAACATAAGCTTCAAAAGGGAAGATGGAAACTTGTGATAACCAAACAAAAAAAAGCAAACAAAAAAAGAAAACAAAAGGTAACATTTTGGTGCTCACTTAACCTTCAAAAGGCAGCCTACAGAGGCACTGAAGAGAGAGCTTATAGCTATGACTGCCTCTGAGATTTCATCTTGTGTGAAAGGTGAAGATTGAGATGAATAATAAGATTGGCCTTTCAGGACCAAGACTCTACCTATCAGTCAATTACAAAAACAAACAAAAAACCAAGCACTGCAAAGGAAAACAAAATCTAAACAACAATAAAGAAGTCTGGGCAATCCCAGGTTTATCATTGATTCAGTTAAACACGTAATTAGCTTTTTTTCTTTAATGTTTCAGGCAGTTTTGCTCATCTGACTGCTCCTGCTTTGCTGTCAGACATTCAGCTCTGTTTAATATAAAGTGTTCCCAGGACACCTATCCTTTATCCCAAGTATACCCAAGATGCTTGTCCTTTGGAACATTTAGCCTTTACAGTGCATCTTCCTTTCTGTTGTGGAAAATGAAACTTGCTCCTTTCTGCATGTTGCCATAATATGTTCTGATCAGTAGAATTCACATGTAATTTTCATTTTCAACAGAAGCAGGGCACAGTAAGGAGCACAGCTGGTGCCAGGAAACCAGTTTCCCATTACTGTTCTCTGAAGGGAGCTTATTAGTGACACTGTGCACTCTTCAGCTGAGCCACTGAATTACAACGAGCATGTAGAGTCCAATTCTTCTCCCAGTGTCATCAATGACACAATGCCCACAGACTGTACTGAAACCTATGTAAAACAATTTGGCAGTATCAGGACCTTGCCTTTTTAGATTTCATTTCTCTATTTCTGAATCACCCATACAATGTAAAAGAAAAATAATAGACAAAATCTGGACAAGATGTATGTGAAGGAAGTAGTGGAATGATTTTATGGGACAAGAATGGATAATTGAAGTTTCAGATGAGGTTATGGTCAAGGGCTAGAACCATTAGGACAGCCATTAGATGTCTCTTCAAATGTGCTTGGAGCCAGACTGTCCCTCTGAAATCATGAGTCAAAAAATGCCCTGTTAATAAATATGCGCTTTCAGAGCATTTTGAATCAAAATGGGAAAGAATTTAAGGGCAGAAAAAAGGAAGGAAGTCACGAAAGCAACCAGGGAACTGGAGTTATAGGGACAACTTCTAAAAAATCTCATAAATGGTAGATTAACATTGATTTCTTGTTATATTTCCCTTAAATAGAAATGAACTACAAAAATACACCAAACCCCACTATTTACCCTGCCTCCTTCTTAATACTGTGAAAGTCTTTCCAGTTCGTTATACCTCAGCAGTGTTAAAATGTTTCAAACAATGTGACTAGGCCCTAAATTTAAATAGAAATCCATTTCACACATGTGTCCAGACACTCATTCTGTTGTAAGGAGACATAAGAACCTCTACTAGTAGAAAATAATTGTTATCACTGGATGGCCAAGTCTCTACTTTCAAGTATGTCATATGAGTTTACAGATTTTCTCAATACCAGGTCTTGCTCTAAAATATGAGAATGTGGTTATTAAGAAGTTATGGGAAATAAAAAATATAACTAAGCAGGCAATACAAGTAGCTCACTGGCAGAATGAAAAGAAATTCTGAAAGGGAAGGGGCAAGGATTACTTATATTGCTCAGAAATGAGTACATGCATGAAAACCCTGTGGAAACTACAAAAAAAAAAGGTGAAATAAAAGAACTTACAGTGATAATGGCTTAGGGGGAAAGTGTTGGTAAAAGAATTTTTTTTTTAACTTTTAGACTATTATTCTCACTTCCTTGAGGCAGTCTCACTTGAAAATGTTTTAGTGAAAAAGAAGATAAATCTACCAAACTATCATGCCAAAATCTTAGGAAAACCCCAAAAATTTGTACAAAAATAATTTTTCAAAAACATCAATTCATATAATTTCAGGAGAAATTAAGGAGTTTAAGAATTTCACATAACATACCTGGTCTGGCAGGTATTTGGAAACCTCAGTCAGAGTGAGAATTTTCTAACAAATCTGTGGACTGAAGCTCTGATTAATTTTTAACAGATTAAGAAACAGAATTACTGAACTAAGAAGAGTTAGTAATCAACACATTTTTCAACAGAGCTAAAAATAAGAGTGGTTTCAGTGTTAGAAATCTGATGTTATCATGACTGGGGACTTGTAGATAGTAACATAATGTACGACAAAACATTAATCTGTTTTGGTATTGAAGGCTCTTCCACCAGTCCATGCAAATAATGCCATTATGGCTACAAGCAGAAGAAAAATCACACAGAGCAGTCCTGCAGTCAAACAAGAATTTCAACCAAAAAGAGCACTGTTATAGAATTCCCTTTCCCAAGAGATAATTAGAGAACAAGAGGCAGACAGATAATTTCAGGGAACAGCTTCAGCACCCACCTCAAGCCCACAAAATACATAAAATGAGAATTGCATACTTCCTAACTCTTCACAACAGTGCCAAGATCCCAGGAACAAACTATGGACTTTAGAACTGGAGAACTATTCTGGTCAAAAAAGGCTTTGGTGTGTCCCTGGTTCAGCCTCACACTCCAAGCAGGTCAACAGTGACCAGATGAATTTGGTTCCATTTATCAAAACACTTACTGCCCTGTAGTCCTAAAAGGATATTTCAGGTGAACTAGTCAATGCTTCTGAGAGTATAATCAAGTGCCTCAATATACAGGCTGCAGTTTTCTGCTGACACCATCCCTTTCCCACAGCTTAAGTCCTTCTGAATGGCCTTTGTGTACCTCTCAGTTTGGAATTATCCCCAGGTTCAAGTAGGCTGCACCCCATCTCCTCTTCTAGGTTAAAGGTATTGAGCAGAATAAAAGATATTGAATGGTGCCTGAATTTACCCCCAAGGAACTCTTCTAATTGGCAATATAAAAACCATTTACCACCATACTATGTGTCTGAAAATTCATCCAGATTTTCACCCACCTAGTAGTCCCCATATCTAAGATCTTAATATCCCAACTGTGATACAGGGATGATGTGGAAGATCACGAGGAAATTCCTGTTATAGGAGAGATAAGCAACATTCACTGCTCTTCTCTTTTCCAGTCATTTCATCATAAATAGTGACCAGGTTTGTCTGTTTGATCAGCCTATATTTGCTGTTCCTATGCATCCTTTTCTCCTTCCTGTACTCAGAAATGGCTTTCAAAACACAAAATCTTCTAGCGATAAATTACAGCACATTATACCTTTAAAATCAAGTTGAAATTAAGAATAGGAGAGATGGAAACACAAAGAATATTTTAATGCACATAAAATGAATCAATAATCCTTCTCTTACAATAAGGCACTTTGCAGTGGTTGTGACGTGGTTGTGCAGTTCTCAAGGGAGTAAGAAATGGGGAGAAATGATAAAAGCTGCTAAAAAATCCCCATCCATTCTCTCTCCCTTTCCATTTCTTACTTATTTTTCTTTTTCTGGGTATTCTAACTGTGTGAAGACGACTAGTATGTTCTTTAGACCCAGGAAGCTGGGGACAGGAGAGACAAGTCCAAAGCAAGATCTCAAGCCTGACTGAGAAACATTAGGGTTGCAAAACCACAATTTTTCAAGGTAGATGTTTGTGCACTTGGAGTTGTCCCCAGGACTGAAGGAAGTTGTTGGCATGCAATGTACAGGCACAGATGGGGTTCCTTACCAAGGCTTCATAGAGATATCTAGGCACAGGAAATTAAGGTGAGAATTTTGGCACTGAGTTTAATTTGGTCAGAGTCAGGGTCACTTTTCCAAAGATTACTGAAGGGAGACAGATAGAAATGTAAGTATGGGAATTTTTGTTGGTGGCAGCCAGTGGGTCTGCATGAGTGAGTGTATGTGTGTTTGTAAGCATGGCTGAAGTAAACAGATGCAAAAAGTAAGAGCTCTGTATAGAAAATCAACACTCATTTGAGAGTCACACACATACTATTTTTTTGAATTTACAAATGTTAAACTGTCAGAATTTGCACACTTTGCTAGCTAAAATCTTAAAACTACTTTTATCTAGGACTATCTGTAGTAAAATTTTGATTCTTTGCCATCCCTTTAGTAGCTGAGAGGGTCAGGTTCCACAAAAATCTTAATAGGTTATATTTTTTAGGAATTGACAGGCACATTGACAGACCAACTCCATGGGGCACAGGCAGTCATGGAGCTATCACAGCCTTTGCTATGAGAGGTTAGGGAGATGATGACACCCTCAGATGGGTCAGAATGGTCTTGAGGCTCCCTATACACTGTCCTTACATCTTTCTGATAACCTTGAGAGGCAGTGATGAGTGACACCAGCCCAATCTGGCTTCCCCTGTGCTGAAACAGACTGTGTTTTTCAGTCTGACTTTAACATGCTCCATTGAATTTCAGTAAACAAGTCTGTTTATGAACCTGCTAAGCCTGGAGAAGAGTTTAAAACTATGCTCAAATAAATTTATTCCCAGTCAACCTATCATATGTCAGGGAGTCCCATATATCGCTCCCATTCATGGCTCCCAAGCCACCCTTTAATTCTTGTCTCTTGAGGCCATATATCTCAGAAGTACTCTCCTCTGTACTCTGGACTATTTTGCAGAGAAAATGATTTAAAAAAAAGAAGTTTATTGATGCCTTTTATCCTCCCAGTGCTCCTTTCAGTTATGAATTGCTCTTTCCTTCTTTTATGTTGCTGTTTTCCAGCCATGTAGCTGATAGTCCAGTTTCTCCCTGTAACCTCTCCTGTGCTGCCTGCATCTATTTCCCTCAAGGCTCTTCTGTTTCTGTCACTTGTTTCTCTCCTGCATTGTTCTCCCACCCATAACATCCATCCCCTGTTTGCAGCAGGTTTGGCTTTGCTCTACATATGCTCATATACACACTGGACTTGTATGATTGCAGGACTGAGCAGCTCAAACGTGCCCAGGGCTTCAGACTGAATCCTGATCAAATGGGCTGTCTCCACACATGCTGCCAACAAGAAAGGAAAGTCAGCAGAGCAGCAGGAGCAATGCCAAGAAAAGGGCTCTCCAATTGAATCCATTCTGACCACACCCTAAAAAACTGCTAAATTTATATTTGGGATATTTTCAACAGTCACAGGAATATTATTGCCACAACTCAGCTGCAGCTCCCTTGAATTCATGACTTCTATTGCTAAAATATTGCAACATAAGAAAATGCAAAGTCTAACCATATAGATCAATCGACAGACATTTGCACATCCCCACAATTGGGTTTTCTGAAAAATAATTTTCAGAAATAATTTGTTATTTTCAGTAACTGATTTTCACGTGGAGAGTGATGCAGAGAAGACATTACACTGCTACAGATATGCACTGAATAAAGTCAAAGTGAGTTCCCAAATATCCCTTTGTTGCTTAGAAACAACTTTGCTTAGTGTTGAGGGGAACACATTGGCTACACCTGGATTCACAGATGTATGCCATTTTTAGACCTGTGTTCAAAAATTCCATTGTGCAACAGACTCTAAGTTTACCTTCAGCTTTTGCTTGTTTCATATTTTTTCATTATCAGGAACAGTCCATAATTTTCAATAATGTAGATACACACAAAAATATTACTAATTCATATAGGGAAATTATTGCTTGTGTCTGGCTGTATGTGTGTCTGTTTGGTTGGGCTTTTTCTTCTAAAGACATTAAAATAAGCACCTCAATAAATAAAAAATTGAACAGTATAAGAAAAGTAATATGATGGCACAGAGGAGATGGACTAACTGAACTGTAGGAAGGTTTTTATCTTTACTGTGAAAAGAAACAAGCAACCTGGCTAGCTGTACACATGTCTAAGCAGACAGGATGTTTGACCCATCTGTTGACTGGCAAATGTAACTTCTGAAACCAGTGAATACTAATTTACATGAGGAGACAAAGATATAACATCATTCTATCAGAGCCAGTCATATCTCCAAGTAAAGAAAATATTTTCTCAACATACTCTAATGAACAATATCACATAGCAAAGGTTTCTGAAGAATTTCTAAATATTATAATTTGTGCTGGAGCACAAAAGGGACTGAAATATACTAGGCAGGAAAATACTTATAGATTTAAATAATTATTTGAGCTATATTTTACATATAATATATAGTTTTAACAAACAATAAAATTTGTTGGAGGCACTGTCGATTGAGTAAAATACTGAAAGTTATGGTGAGGAATAGACTTGACTTTGCAAAGATTGAACCTGTCAAGGGTGAGGAAAGGGAGCTGGATCTACCACTTACCATTCAGAAGTTACCATCACATACCAAAATCAGGTCTCATGTATTTAATCTTAATAACTATAGTAGAAATGGAACTTTACCTTTAATATTCACACATGTTAAAACCTAAAGCAACAAAAAAAAGAGAACAAAATAAGAATAACAACAACAACATCAACAACAAAACAATGAAACATAAACAAACAAAATACCACACCAAAAAAAGCCAAAACCAAAAACCAACAACTAATTCTAAATCAATCTCTTCCAGCTTATTAAAACATAAAAATGAAAATTCTGTGATAGATCAAGCTGTGGTAGCAGCAGAAAAAAATCAGTAGGGTAATATTAGAGATGAACAGCACAAAGCCAAGGTGAAGAGGTGTACACAGCTGCTGAGTTGGTTCCAAAAGCCTCTTGTTTTAATTTGGGTGGAGAAATTTGAAAATTAGGTTCAGGTAGGGCTTTCTGGCAATATGTGAATATACAAAGACCTAAAGGTAGAAACTGGGCCAGTCAGGGAAAGGTACATATCTCATATGGCAGAAAAAGTGATGTGCAATTTGCCTTATTATTATTTCCTTTTCTGAAATGTTTTTCAGAATATTTTGATTTTTATATTTAGCTAGTTTGTCATCTAAGAAGGATAAATTGTTTATTGACACAGTACTGCACCTGACAGATTTGTTTTCCATTGATGTAAGTCTTTTTGGAGCAGGATTAGAATTATGAAATGTCTACAAAGACATCTACAAAAAATGCAAGGCCTTTTTTTTGTGCAGTGCCACAAAATATGTCCTTCCTGTAGAAAGAAAACTAGATGCCTGTTAGATCTTCATATCTTGTTATTGTAAAGTAAATATAGAAACTGATAAACACATGAATGTATGTATGTGAGTTTGAAACACAGGACTTTCAGTGCACTCCTGTTGAAAAGCAATATTATCCTAGACTATAAGATAGAGAATATAGGCTACATGTATTCACAATGTAAAAGATAGTTCTGAAGAATTAGGGGTATTCAAAATTTTTGTCAGATTTTATATGCTATTGAAATATAAACATGTAATATTTGAGAAGTGGAAAGTGAAGGAAAAGAGCACAAGGCATTATGGTGGGGTTCTTGGGGCTATCTTGTTAGGGCCAGGGGTTGGATTCAGTGATCCTGTTGTGTTCCTTCCAACTCCACATTTTCTATAATTACATGATTGTGAAAAGGAAAAAATTACAACACTGCTTATATTTTCTTCCCAGAGGTATTTGATGCTGCTCTTATTTGAAAAAGGTGATGAATCTTGAAACTGATAAAGTGTTTCCATACTACTACTACGACTACTACTACAACTACTACTACTACTATTACTACTACTACTACTACTACTACTACTACTACTACTACTATTATATTATATTAATTTTATTATTTATTACCTTGCATTTCTAGATCCCAGAATTTTTTAATCCCTTTGACATGTCACTAAAAGCCATCAGGTTTTGTACATCCAGATACACATGAAGAGTGATTCCACAGAACAGAATCTGTATTTTTTTCTCCAAGTCACAATTTAGATTTTCTTCTCCTCTTACAGAGTGTCAGGTATCTGATTTCATAAAGAATGCCAACAATATATTTTCATTTGGGTAAATGCTGCAGTAGGTAAGCTATATATACCTTGGCTGCTGAGTTTGCACAATTCAGAAAGGTTTAAATCAGAAGGCAACAGAGCAGCAAGAATATGCATTTAGAATAATAAAAAAGGGAGGGAAATTATTAATATATATTTTTTATCACTGTTTTATGATGGAATGCCAAAATATTGAAGGAGCTTGAGAAAATCTGATATGATGCAGTTAGTTTCCTATTTTATAAAGCTATTTAAATACATTCACCAAATATAAGTACAGTAGCATGTTAGGAATTAAGTTTAGAAGGTAAAGAAAAAATGGTGATACAATACTTTACAGTAAATAAAAATATTTTTCAAATGTAAATGGCATAAAAATGTAAAACTATGTTTTCGCAATTTTTGAAATATAGAAATTTCATCAGATTGAAAAGACAACAAGGTATGAAGCAATGCATTTTCATGTGAATGCAAAATGACTTAATATTTTAATCCAGGGATGTCATGAGAAGTTCATGTATCTCCCAGGAAAATAATTTGGTTTAAAGAAAGATTGTCTCTGATCCTGAAAACTCAGCATATGGGAAGACTAAAGTAGAAAGAATTAAAATGTGATAGCTTTTTAAATTTTTAT